>UELX01001204.1:0-48744 GCA_900480035.1 Eupelmus urozonus
GTCTCTTTATGGTCCTTTCGGACTCGTGATTCAGCTGGGGTCGTTGCATGGAGATTTCAAGAGCGTCTGGCCTCGTTTCTTTCTCTTTTTTTCTCTGCCCTGCCATCTTTGAAAATCCAGTTGTTTTAATTGATTTCGATTGACGCCGATTAATCACGGATGGCGTTTGCGGCTGTTGCGAAACGAGATTTTTTTTTTAACGTTTCGAAATAAGACAGTTTATAGAACTGCGTGTGCAACGTGGTTTTTTTTGGAAAGGATTATAATGAATTATAGTAATTTTGACCTTCGGGTTTAACAGTTGATGAAAGTTTTGAAATTCTGTAAAATCGATTGCGTACAGCTAGTAATTTGCATTTTCTAAAACCAATTTCTGACGCGCGTAAAAACGACACGGTTCTCAATTAATAAAAATGAAAACGATCCTCCTACAAGACTCTTTCGTGCGAATTTCGAATCGCTCGGCTTTTCTACAATCAGCGAAATAAAACACAAAGAAAAGATAAACAAACGTCGTCAAATAACGAAATTAGCGTCTGAACCGACTCGACAGTCAGCCAAGATAACCGCGTCTTATCTCGATTCCCGACCTGGAGAATAAGACTTTCGCGGCGATCACCTGAATCATCGTACTAACAGAGCCGCACGAGACACCAGCGTGCCAAAAAAAGTACCTCCGCGCCCTTGCGGCGGCTGTGTCTAGAAGGGCGCGCTATTATTTACGAGAATACAAGTGGAGCGCGTAATAATAATGGCGGTGCAGTTTTTGAGGCGGGAAAACGCGAAATGTTGGGAGTAGTCTAATTAAAGGCTATAAATAAGCGGGTTCGCTTAGGGCCAACAAAGCATATTACGTAAAACGGCCGCCGGGCATAATGACATTACGCCGCTGAGTGAGATGAAAAAAGCTCTGGGTGTCCTGAGCTTTTATGTTTTTCAGGAAGCTTTTCTCAAATGATCATGATTAATTGCCCTGAATTAGTATTCGCGCGTGTGTACAGGTGAGACCGCGCGGCTATATTTACACTGCTGGGTATTTTAACCAGTGCTCTTCTTGTCTAATTATAATTTTTTCGAAAACAATGTCCCGGTAATTAATGTCGGAATATTTTAAAGATGCACTGCTAGTTCACATGCCGGCTTGCCGGATAAATAATCAGCCGATTCCTAATCACTTTTATTACCAGCGCAATGGAATTTTAATTGTAACGGAGGTTCGAGAGGTTGAATAGATCTTGCCGATCTTGAATGTTAATTGAAAAAAAAAGACCGATCCACAATACAGCTCTTCGAACTGAAAAGCCGCAAATATCCCGCATAAAAATACCGTGTCACTCGCGCGTCTCTTTCTCCCCGGCGATCTCCAAACGGAAATTGGTCAAATCTACAATATTCTTGTTTTAGCATTTGGCAATTCGAGTTCGACGGCGCGCCTAGCGGCGATCTTTAATGCATCGAATCAGTCTTGCCGTCTCCGTTAAAAATAAAACACACCCGCCCGAAACAAAGTTTCATAGCCGTCGGGATGCCTACCCACCCTTCCGACCTGTCCGAGCAGACCGAAAACTTTCCACTCCGAGTATATAACCACAGCAGCGAGTCACCGCTTCAATTATTATCCCAGCGGAAAAAAATTGCGCAACCTGTCCCCATAATAAAACATCATTTAATATCCACGTTCGCTAAAAATCGTGCAAAAAAACCGGGCGCCCATCCACTTCCGGCTTTTCCCAAAAAGCCCGCCGATTAAGGAACGAGTATCAAGAGCAAACGAGAGCGAAAGCGAGCCGAGGATCCGCTTAAGGCGCCTTTCAAGCTGGGGCCGCGAGTGACGCAAGGCAAAGGCCGAGAGCGCTGCACTTTCTACGTAATGCCAGTAGCTTCCTTTTTTTTTCTTTTTGTTTTGCGCGCGAGCAAGGCCGAAAAAAAAAATTCGGGCGCTCTGAGGTAACTTAAGGAGATACCGGCTTGTTTGTAAGCGCGCGGTCGAGGTGATGTGCGCCGGCGATTGCGCGGATGGTGGAGGTAATTGTGTTTAAGGAAATGGGGTATTTATGGGCTTGATGAAGGATGTTGCGAGCGCTGGGTTGAAGAGGTTGAGGAGGTGGGATTTCCGATGTGGTTTTGGGTTAATTGAAATGTCTTGGTATTCTTGTTTGAATGGGAGTAACGTTTTGATTGTAGGCTGCTATAAGAGGATTTTAAATGTACCGGTATTGTATGGGGTCTAATTAAGGCAATTATAGTTTAATTTATGAATTATTTTATGTGAAATAAATGAAAATTTTTTTTATTTTATTTTGGTTGCATTAAAGCTATCGAATGACATTTCGTAAAAAAAAACTTTTTTTCTTTGAAGTCATTCGCTCAATACTTAAAAATACAAATTCATCTAAACACTACATTCACGGTTTATGATAGATTTCATATCTTTTTAGTGTGACATTTGGTATCAGTGAGAATGAAAGGGTTAAAATGTTTTGTCTATGAAGGTAATTATTTTGACAGCCGATTAATCACTGCTCTTATATAAATATTCGAGTTTAAATATTTTTTTATCATAATTTTTACATAACACTACAATAATACAAGTGTTTTAACTTACTACAAGTGTTAAACGTTGGTATTTAGTCACTTTATCCATTATAATAAATTAAGTGCTCTTTGTGATACATTAAACTTAGCAATTAAATAAAACATTAATACTCCGATATTACACACTTCTAATTTCTAAATTTATATAAAATGTATAAATCATCATCTTAATCGGGATATAACCAGTATAAGCCAAATTTAATTTCAGAATAACGGAAAACTGTTAACAACCTAGCAGTTATATTTTTCCTTGACAGGTACTCGTATCGACAGCATTTAACTTTATCTTCACAGTAATAACAAATTTTCGCAGTTTAACCTTCTTTAACACGTTAGCAACAAAGTTTCCTCGTACATAATTACCAAACATCGATAAACAAATTAAAAAAAATTAACTCAAGAACAAAAGCTCCCTCCCTCGAAAGCAGCCTTACACTCCCCTCACTCACCTCTAATCAGCTTGTCTCCTCTCTCTCCTCGTCACTCTATGAAATCCGATAAAGAATGAACGGCCCGGTCACCTGCCCATTGATACACTCTCCCCTCTCTCTTCCTGCCTCGCCTCCCTTTAACCGCTTTCTCCCTCGACGTCGTTTTCACCGTCTATCCCTCTCGCTCAACACTATCTCTCTCCTCCACTCACTTGCCCTCTTCAAGCAAAGATATATATATACACGTTAAGCTAGAGCAAGTCCAACTTGCGTGGCGGCAGCGGCGAGACTAAAACGCCGGAGCCACACGGCTAACTCCTCTCTGGCTACGCTCGCGGGGAGAGAGAGAGAGTGGAGAGGGAGCGGGATCCCCACCAGCGGCATCGGGGAGCACGTGCAGATAGACCGGGACAGCGCGCCGATATATACGCGTGTGTTGTGACGATGGCGCACATGTGCGCGCAGTTTTTTTCGCCTTTTTCGACCAAGCTATGGGCCGCAGATGCTGGATACACCGGATATATGGGCTTGTGGGAAAATGATGCTTTGGGGGACTGATGGGAAATGTGGGGAGCTGAGGAGGGTGGATGGGGTTAATTGATGTGCTTTTTTTGATTGATGATGATGGCTTTGGGTGTGGAGCGAACTTGAGATATTGCTGCGGTTTTTTTGTTGCGCGAGAAAGTTTAAAGTTACCGATCCGCAAGGAAGTAGGGAGTTTGATCGGTCGAAAAAAATATTAGCGCAACAGCTAACATGTTTATATATTTTGGCAGCGATCGCGTCTTTATTAAGCGCGCCGCGTATCGGATTGAATTAGCGGTTTCCCTTACTGACGACGGCATTATCGTACTTAATGACTCATTTTGGGGCCCGTCTGAGCGTTTTATTCCACGTGCGGTAATTCAAAACAGACACCTTATCGAGCACACTGAGCTCTTTATTTATACGTATCCCTCCCATTAGTGCTTACACGCGCATCTCGTACTTGAAAACTTGTCCCGCTTAATTAGTTCGAAGAAAACAAACAGAAGCGTGAAATTCACCGGCGAGTCATCCAGAAAGTTTCTCTATTTTTCCCGCATTCCTAACACGCTTCCACTGACGAATCGTACTTTTCCTATAACCGTCATCGTTCGCCCAGGAATATACAGGATCCCAATAAAAACGATTCAATCTATGAAAATAGCATTGTCCTCAATTAAAACAATAACCGGCACCCGCAAGCGCGCGCGCGCACGTGACCGATTAAATAAAAAAGCTCGGATCGCGTGCGAGCGGTTACGGAAACGTGAGACGCGCTCGTATTTTTCCAACTTTAGCTCTGCCGGCGACATCGATTCGATGAGAACGTCAATATAGGCCTATTAGCCTTTTGACTTATCTCAGAGCTTGCGAGAGAGATAACGGCGCGACTTCAGGTTGATGAAACTATTATGAAATTACGTTGAGAGACGCAGCTTTCCTAAGCAGCTTTGTGCGTTATCGGTCGAGGGAAAGGAGAGAAAAAAGTTTCCGACGATGCGTGATCGTATAGTTGAGTCAATTTTTTATGAGGCTTTTATGTGATCAGGGATTAGTGAGGGAGTGTATATAGGTGAGATGGTCGGATTGGTTTTGTCGCTGGGTGTTTTTTCTTTCTTTGAGTGAGAGTAAACAGTGCGTCAGTGCTACTAGAAATAGGTGTCGGGCTTATTGTAGAACGCGAAACGTTACATTTTCATACTAATTGTTTGGCACGATCGGTTCATCTGCTAATCTCGCTCTTAATGACTGTATAGCGTGATAGTAGAAAAAATTCCATTTTATAATTGTGAACGTTCTACAAATACTATATTTGTAAGTAATAATTAAAGTAAACATAAAATCCATCTATCATAAAAAATCATCAAAAATCAAAAGTATATTAAACCAAATTTTTTTAATAAAGGTAATAGCCTAAGGAAAACGTTAGTGTCGTCGAAACGTTGCGCTGAAATTTAATCAGATTTGTTTGCCTCATCGATCAAACCTTCCTATTATACAGCCTATAACAATACTAATACCAATCCAGCAATCACCCAAGCCACCACTCCCACATCCTTATATTTACCCATTTTACACAAACTGTCGCAACCGACAATCAGCCCTCCGATTCGTGCAAGCTCAAGCTCAAAAACCAACCCGAGGAGGGCCGGCGACCCGTTCAAGGACAGCTTAAACGCCGATTTCCTCGGGACAAGCGGAGTTTTCCGGCGCCACGGGCGTCACTTCTTAAAAAAGCCGCGGACCGCCACGTAGCTCTCGCCTATAGCGGCTGACAGCAGCTTTTGGCCGAGTCGCTAATTCGATTTAGAGCTTGCAAGCCTCCGGGGCTTTCGTCAGCGAGGAGCCGAGCCAATTAAAATGCTGCGGCGTCGCGATGAGAAAAATATAATTTCGTACACGTGGATTTGTCCGAGTGCAAGCTGATCGGGGATTAATTGACGCGAGCTTTAATTTTGGGATGGGCTTTTTTGGGTGAGGCTGGGGTTTTGCGGATTACGCGGCGCGGGAATGTTTGAGTGACTTGCTGGTTTTTAGTTTATTGCCGTTTGAAGCTTTGGAAACAATTGTTGAGTTTGCTTATCAGTCGTTTAAACTGCTTTTACGCTATCAGCAATAATAACATTGCTTGCCTTGAATTTAATTATTTTTATTTGTGTCTTTTTTAAGTTTTTGTACGTCTTAAGTTAAATTTTGTGCTACGATATTGCACCAGAAATTAAAAAATTACCTACTTTAAAAAAGAGCTTGAAACGTGTAAATATGAAAATTAAAGTTAATGCGCGAAACAAATCCTCGCATTTCCATACACTTTACGAAACATAATTTCAGCGACTTCGCAAAGCAATTTACAACTTCCTCATTTCCACAAGCTCTTATCTAACAAACATTATTTTAACAAACCTCCATAAACCAGCGCCACATCAACAGTAAAAATTCGCTCGCGTTTCCCCGCTCATCAAAAAAGGTCAATCCGTTCTCACGAAATTTCCAAATCTATACGCCTCTGAATAATGCATGTCGAGCCGGAAATGTAAGGGGCGAGTCGACGCGACGCTTTTATAATCTCCAAAACTATGCAACACCTTCGCTGTCCCACATCCATTTTCATTCTCCAATAATAGGCGCGCGCCTGATATAGCCGGCCAGCTCCGGGCATGGCTACATCACCAAACGCGCGCGGACATGTGAAAAGTGGAGTAACGAGCGAGTGCATATGAGTAATTTCTGGATCTGCGCTGGGGACTTTGACTTGCCGATTGTGGATGAGTGGATTGATTAATTGTTATGTATTTTCGAAAACATGTCTGGGTTGCCGATAAAGTTTGGGCGTGAAAATGTTTGCGATTGCGCAAGTTTAAGTTGGTGATTGAATAAGTGCTCACTGATTAGATATGCTTTTGGTTTATTGACATGCTGTGCGCATAGTAAAGCTGTTAATGGTTTGATGCTTTGTGTATAGTTTGTATACTAGAATCTATTGGTAGTGTCTTTCGAAAGCTTTCGTAATACTTAATTTTAAAACTTTTTTAAACTTTTATCTATAGCACTTTAGCTAATTACAATACTTAATTATTGCTTTATCCTTATTGTAATTACATTCTTAAATAACACTGGTTATCAACCAGCCTCACATAACGCAACAGCCATTGTCACCGTGTTTTAGAAAATTAAAACATTTTAATCGTTTACAAAACGCCAATAATTCACGCGCCTCACATCTCTGAAAAAATAAATTATTCTCTCAAATCACGCAACGTCGATCAATTTTATCAGAATAAAATATGCAACCGTAGATTACGCTACTTCTGCACCTTGACTTTCGGGAATCGTGACGCAGCCATCTCTCATTACCTAACTCCTCTCTCATCGCTCGATCCACACTTAAGCCAACGTACCCGCGCTCCGACACATACATGCATATATATACCCAATCATCGATCTATACATCCCGTAAACAATCCATATACCACACAAAGCCATGCCGACATCTCGAATCCAGTTTTTCAAGCCCGACTTTTCCGACGTCTTTCTCGGGATCGTCTATCGAGCACGCGAGGAATTTTTTAATAATAAAAACGCTGCAATTTTCCCGGCTACATTGCGTCATACATAGACACCTGCGCGGCGTTACATTATTACATAGAGATCGGCGCTTGCGATTTTATTGTCGCGGATCTGTCTTATCGAGCGCCTGCTTTTTTGTCGCTGCAATTATGTATCTCTCGGTGCGCTCCTCGATTTTCCTGTTTTTCGCGCGTGTTTTTCCCTTTTTTTTTGAGGAAGTAGAGCTGGGCTTTGGCAGGCGGACGGAAAAATACGAGGGAACGGAGAATGGAGCGGCGTGGGTGAGAGGAAAATAAAGCCGAGCTTGGAACGATTAGCGGCGGGGTTATGCAAAGTGTGTGTGGATGCGTCGGTGACACTTTTGTAGATTATCTGGCGCTTGGAATTTTATTTTTGTTTCAGAGTTCAGTCGAATTCTAGGATAAGATAGTTCAATTGTGCAATGCTAATTTTGTAACCGAAGCGAAAAATCAAGCTCTCGATTAAAAAATAATACACTTCCTTAGCGAAACTATAATTTTAAGCTTAATTAACCCGGCCACTTTTTTACCCGCAATCTGTATTTCCAATCGGAGCGCTATTTGTTTTTTTGCAGAGCGAGATCTGAACTGTAGATAATCGCTTTGCTTTTTTTACGACCTATTTGTATATCGCAAGTGGACAAATTGCCCACCGAGTAGTTTTGTAGTCGCATTGAAAATCGTGTTGTCTTTGAAAAGTAAATAAGACTCCATCGCGGAAGTTATTGAGCGTAATAGTACTATTGTGACGTTTACTCTTTTGTAAGATTCATATACGTTGTGGCATCCTGCTGCAACCGGCTATATGAAAGCACAATCACGCTTTTATTACATATACAATTTTTCGAATCGTTTAAAAAATGTCCGAGCGAGTTCTAGCTTTTTTTTTTATATACAGTCTTGGTATTTTAAAAATGGTGAACGGATACATGATAGTGAAAAAAAAAACTGGTTTGTAAATGATAAATGCACGGCGAGCTGCATAAAAGAGAAAAACTTGCATCGTTTTTTCTCAACGAAATGTACGAGAGTTAAACAGCCTATAAGAGATCAAGGATAAATGCTTTACCACAGGCTCCGGACGCTTTATAATTTATCGGACGTAAAAAATACAGGCTACATTTCAATCGCTTTCGTTTAATTAATAACGTAAGAATAAAATATGCATCGCATAATGTAAATATTTATTATTACAAGGCCTCGGCTCTATTGGTTATTGAAATATTGTGTTTTTATCGTAAATTATACAGAATCATGAAAATGAGGAAACATAAAAACGCCGTAAAGGCAATAATTTTTTTACGTTCCTTTTACGTCCGCGAATTATGCCTGGCACACTTAATGAAAATAAGTAATTCCACATAAGATTTAATAAAACGTCGGAACGACAATTGACTCTTAAATCAATATCGTTTCTCGGAAACCCAGCGAACTTTTCGAATAACGTTCAAAGTCCCATCAAGGCCTTTGCCAAAGGTGGCATTAACTTTCGAAATCAACGCGCAACCTATACTTTTCCACAATCCAGATTACGACAAACCATTGCAGAAAAAGCCTATCTGACAAAGCTTCTTAATCCATCCACTCGACCACCACGTATACACGTTTCCCAAGCCTCTTCTCCAATTTTAAGAAAAAGTGACGAAAACCTCTGGGCGATAGTTGGAGTATCGGTTAAGTAGAAGATCGCGGTGCTTGAGAGCACGTGCAAATAAGTAAATCGAAGGCGCTCTCATTCCCCCGGCACGTGAAGCGCATAGCTCGCTCGCATGCCGCGCGCGCTCTTTGATGACTCGAGAATAGATCGTTTGTGTGTATATAGATTAAAATGCCGCGAGAGGTCGGCTGCGCCCGGAGCTTGCGCCTTTTTTTTTTCTAGTCGGAGCTTTTTTTCTTGGGTTTGAGGATGCAGGTCAAGTGGGGTGTAGCTGGTTTTGGGGGAGGGGTTTGATTGTGGTTATTGTTTTTTGGAGAGGTGGAGAATGAGTGGGACAATGCTTTGATGGATTTGATTCGTGATTTATAAGCGGGTAATAAAATGTGTGGTGAGAATGGACAGTTTAAGTGTCATCGGATGTAGATTGATTGTAAAAAAGGAATGTTTTTAGTATTCACGGCTGCGCCGGCTGTGACAAAAAGTTGGGAGCTAATGATAATGAGAGTGAGAGAAAAACTTTATGTGATGCAATAGCAGATCGTTACAGACGTCTCATTAGCCAGATAAATTGTGTGTGCTTAATCCAAAGACGTCTGCTATTTATATACCTGTGCAATATTCAGAATCAACTCGAAGATAAAGCATTTTTTCGCTTACACTTTATATTCGAAAGTAGAAGTGAAGAACTCGTATTTTCTTATCGCGACGATCGCATCCCATGCAAATAACTGAAGATGAATAGTAATGCACGTGTAACCATATAATTAGCGTTAATTAAAGATGCCGCAACGGCGGCATTTGCATTTCCACCGGTGCGAGCGTTACCAATACCCAGTGAGCTAAAAACTAAGCTAATCAGCCGGAAGTCCCGTAATCCATTATGGAGTCTTCACGAGCAATTATTTACCTATCGATAAGCATTTCGCCTAGTCATTACCATCAACACTCCGATTCCTCAAAATCCCAACAAAAAACAACATCGGCAGCTTTCCGCTTTTTCGCTCCAATTACAAAGCATAATCAATCACACTGAAAAAAAAAAGCAGCGAGTCAATACACACACAAAAAGAGCAAAGCGTCGCTTAACCCTGGCTCTCTCTCTCTCTTTTTCGAAGTCATCGCTCTCCCGGCAATGTCACGGCTCTCGACTGTGTATGTATATACACAGGCTACCGGTTCGAGTCTGCGGTCGTGCGGCCGTCCTTGCAGTTTAGCAAAGCGGAAAGACCGAGAGAGCCGGCTCTCTTCAAGGCTCGGCAGCCCTTTTGCAGCTAATGAGACGGAAGGCCAAAGAGCGCGCGAGCTCCTTTTTAGCTTGTCAGCCGAGATGGAGCGAGATTAGACGGGGAGAGTGAGGAGAGGGGGTTAATTGAAGGCGAGATTTGGGGGGAATGAGGGTTTTGATTTTTTGAGGGTGGGGGTTTTGGGGATTCGATTGTGGTTTTAAGTCTTGGTGATTTTTGGCTTGATTGGTTGATTGATTTTGAGTGGTTTACGAGGTCACTGAACGAGAGGCTTTTTGGTTTTGATATTTAGACTTGTCTCTTTGGTAGATACTATATTAACAGTGTAGTATTTTAAGTGAAGGCATCGCGAATATCGATCCTCGTTCTTCAAAACTCAAAGCGCTAAATCCATCTAAAAACAATTCCCCTCAAGCCCAGTCTCTTAGCACACTCACAATCAACCACTCAATCACTCCAATTCTACCTAGAGCAAACACAACTCCAATTACTCTTCTTAGACAAAATCAGCTCAAGAAAAAACAATCTACATAAGCCCACAGCGCGCTGCAGCCCGTGTTTACAAACATTCCTCAAAAGCTTATCGAGCAGCGCAATCGAGCGCTCGCGGCGCGTGCATACACACACGCAGTCTACTTTGACGTCGAGAGCGAGCGCGAAATTAGCGCTCGTTACGCGCGCAAGCGGCTTTTTATCACCAGGTGGCCGGCTAGCTCCGTATTAACTGCGTCGTGACGGAAACTTCGTAGAATCGTTTTTTGACACTGTAGTTAAACTGATTCGCGCGATTCTTGCGACCTTGGGGGCTTTTAGGGGCTCGTTTGTTTACGAGAGTGATGGTGATAGTAGCTGCTGATAAGAGTTTGTGGATCGTCGGCCGACTGCTATCGCCATCGGTGTCTATGCTTTTTTGTGGGTAGCTGTTTCGTGATGTGGACTTATCTCGTTGAGGAAGTTTTAAGGGGACTCTGACACACTCGCGAATTCGGAAATATCGTTGCTTATAGATATAGTTTTTTGCGGACGGTTTAGTTATCGGCCTGATTTGCATGATTTTTTCTTTTCGTTTTTTTATAAACGTTACTTTTTTTTATCAGCTTTTACTGCGTATACTAAGAAGACTATTTTCTTTATTTCGCGTCTTGATGAAATAATAACAGCTATAATTCTACATTGTTTAAATATTGACTTATAAACAGCACGTTTCAGTTATAATGTTCTATTAATAGCCCGAAGAGGAAGGAGACGATAGGCATTATGAATTATTTATACCTTGTCCATCTTCATATCGATATAATAGGTCTAAAAACGAGCGTAACGAGCTTGAACATTTTTTAACAAATATTATTACCGAATGCATACATCACTATTATGAAAATTGCACGCTCAATTTCTGGTATAGTGGCCGAAGAATATAATTTGGTCATATTAACAAAAGATCTCGTTACGGCAATGAAACGGTTCGTTGACGCAAAAGGCCTCGTCACCATGACAATACGCTTCGTTAGCATTACAAAATAATGTTCTCAATATATATATAAAACGTCTGAATTTTTGTAGACCTACATCACAGTTGCCTCAACAAAAACTTAGTTGTGGGCTGCACCTTTGAACGCTTCGATAAGTATTATAATAGCAATAAAAATATACGTAAAGATAGAAATCTGTTAAGACTTTTTATCCGTTTAAGGTTTACCAGTTAAAAAGCAAACAATTAAGAATTTTTATACATTAATCGAATTTTGTTTGCTAAGATAGCTTTTCAGGCATCGTCATCTAAAATTGTAACATCTGCATATCGAACTAAATTTCACAACTAACATCAATAACATCATCAAAACTCGTATACGCATCCGATAATATCCCCGACTCTAACCCTTCAACAAAATTACGCGTCCCCCCAGCATAAGCACCACGCATCACCCAAGAAATAAAAGAAACAGAGCAATATCAGTTCAAAGTCCCGCATCGCAAAAAAAAAGCCAGACGCTCGTCTCGGCGATAAAAGCCTTCATTAAACCGCAGGCCGAAACCGCGCGTTTTCCTGTGTCCGTGCGTGCGCGCGCCGAGCTGACAATGAAGCGGCGCTTCGCGCGCGGGCGGCTTCATGTTTTATGCATATATGCGAGCGCCTCCTCGTGCCCGGCGATTTTCGAACCTGAGATCATGTGTGCGTGCCTCTTTGACCCCGGCTGGCTCTCTTGTTGCTGCGAGCTTTCCTTTTAAGGGGGTGCGAGTAGTTTGGGGTCGTGTAAGTGATTGAAAAGTTGGTGAGGAAATGTTTTTTGTGAAGAAATTTTGATGATGGTTTTCTTGCGCAAAGCATATTATTTTTTTTATTAAGTGGCAGTATACTTAAAACCTTTCTTTAAAGAAGCTACTTACGAGTAAAGTTAGTTTTTGGCATCAAAATTTTAACGTTGCTTCAGGCGAAACGAAAATTAACTTAAAATTTTGCATTGCGTAAAAAAATCATTAAGCAGCATTTCATCAGCGTGATAATAGACATTCAGAGTTATTACTCATGCACGCCGCGTCTTAGATTCCGGCATGGAAGGTTGAACTCTAATTTTACAAATACGGCTTAATGCATAGTGTTTAACCTGATGTTTAAATGGTGAAGGAAAAACCATCTCTCGGAATTACCGCGCACTTCGCGCGAATTTCAAAGTCGGGAACACTTGGTTTTTCAAGCGCGACAATCATTATATATGAAAACAGTGTTTCATGCCGAAAGAAACTGCTAATTTGTTTTCTTTTTGGTTAAACGTTTGAAGTAAAATGCGCTATTAATTTTTCACGTGAAGCAAGTGTTTCAATTTTGGCATTTAAAAGCGAAACAAGCTTTTCGGACGGAAATTATGAAATTTAGGGGTATTCTTAATGAAACGTGTGTACGAAGAAAAACACGATGAAGCCGTATTAATGAGTCCAGTTTATAAATAAAATTTAGGGAAACTGTTGGATGATCTGTTATGATCGCGCTCGTGTGACTCAGAGGATTGCTTACAAGTTATAAAAAGTCGGGTTATTGACTCAGAACCTTGAGCTGTTGCAACAAAAGGCTTATTTACTACGCTTAGAGCTATCCGTGCCTGCTAATAATGCGATTGATTTAATTACCAGCTCTCTGGGAAAACTAGTCAATCAGAAGGGTTTTTTCCACGCTGTCAGCAAACTTTTTCCATGCGCTATTCTAGATCCGATTAAAATTCAGCTGATAGTTGAATTTTAGGTGAAATTGTTAATTAGGTATTCAGTCATTGATATGCTCTCTAAATTTTAAATAGTAGGAAATCCGCTATTTGCTATTTAGTGATGCAATCTCAACTAAAAAATAGAGGAAATTCACGTTAACATAGTGAATATTCACGATAAAGTAGTGAATTTTCACTATTTCTTAGTTGACTCTTAGTCCACTATTTAAAATTTAGAGAGTGCACTCTATTGTTTAGACAAAACCTTTACAAACTAACATAATCTATTAAGAATCTTCCCATTCTCTACCAAACTTATCACTTCAAACCACTCAACCTCACATTTATCACAACCCATATCCCAAACCTCAATAATTTTTCGCACGTCCCTACACACATCACGCCGGCAGTTGTTGACCCCGGGCCTTAACTCTCAGCAGCCATACCACAACTACACTCGCTCAGGAGCCAAGGTGATGCATAATTCAAGTCAAGGAACATCGCGCTCGCAAGGTAACAGCTCCGCTCGAAAGTCTCGCGAATACAGCTGGTATATAGCCACTCTGCAGCTCGCTCGTTCCGTTTCAATGTCCTTTTGTGCATTCGAACGTTATGCGCCTCGACAATGGACACTTTGGCCGTGGCCGCGCTGCTTCTGCAGAGAGCGAGGACTGATGGGAGAGAGCTTTGGTGAAGGGATTATTGCCTGCGGGATGCTCGATGGGGCATTGTTCTGCTGATGGGGATTCGTGTTCCTGGTGATGGATGTTATTTGATGATTTTTAATAGGTAAAAGAAACAAATAAATAAATAAATAAAATATAGTAAGAGGATAGGGCTGCTGTTTTTTTGCAATAATTTTAAAAGCGTCTCGTGATCGTTACGCGGATGTGTCAATAAGCGGAGTCAGGCAGTTCGCATCGGAATTGAAATGCGCGTGCGGTTTTTAATTGACACATAATAAAGAAATAATTATAGTTCTCGCGACTGCGACATTCTCGACGATAACAAAACATCTCATTCAACGAAAAATTAACCCAACGCTCAGTCACGCACGTCAAAAGGAGAACACAGAATCATCGCAATTCCTCGCATTACACTTTAAAATTGAAAAGTCGAGCTCTTCATTACCGACGCAGACACTCTCTCCGTTATACTTACAACTTAGCGAAACTACCAGCAGAGGGCGCTAGTCTACAGTCGGTCACCTCGTCTGATATCGCGCGTCGATAATAACGTTAGAGCGAGCTTTCGAAAGCAAAAGCGCGAGCGATGCGGATATAAATTGCCGAGCCGACGCAGCGCGGCAATATATCGATGCGACACGTAGAGTCGCGCGCGCGCACGTTAATTGAATGCCGAAGTGGGCCAGTTGAAACGAGCGCAAATCGAGCCGTGTAATTTTGGGATGCCGCATGAAAATGATTGGATTTTTCGGGGGGTGATTAATTTGAGCTTTTTGGATTTTTGAGTTTTAAGGTGGGTCGGGGGTTGTTGGAAGGGTCTTGTTTGTAATTAATTGCTTTGTTAGGTTTAGGTTTTTTGATAAATTGATTAATAAAAGGCGGATTTACCGTTGATGTTTTCTAAATAAAAAAATCGTTTAATAAATATAACAAGCGCATGTTAACGCGCAAAATGCAACCAAGCTGCAAACGGTTATCAGCAAATTCACAAAGTTCTTATCTGCGCGTATAAACGAACATATGTGATCCTAATCTACACTATTAACTCAACTCCGCCTGTATAACAATCGAGCTCGCCGCAGTATTATCATCGACTAGCGGTCAATTTATAATTCGATACAAACCAAAAGCTCCCACATATCCATTTCCTTTCAATTAACCGAAATTTCTCTCAATATCAATCCGCCGTCTCCACAACTCTTTTTTTTTCATAAAACTCAAATCCACTAAGCGCCAGATATTCCAGTGGGAAAAGCGGCTCGCTCAGCATTGCAAGAATCGCATTCGAAATAGCGAGCGAAACCCGGCATTTTTAATATACAAGCGAGCGCGCCGCTTCGCACACGCGACTTTGCTAATTGCATTTTTTTTTTTTTAAACGCAATTGAATGCGCGCGAGTAGCGGGAATTTATCCATGACGCGCGCGAGCCTCGCAGTCGCGCGCATTCTTTGAATGCCTGTGAAAAAGCCAATAGGCGAGCACGCGCGATTTGCCTGGGTGTGTAAAGTGAAACGTAAAGAGGCGGGATGATTTGATGCCTGCGTGGATGTAATTTGTTTGACGATGATGTATGGCTGGAGTTTTTGAGACGTTTTGATGTTGGCTTTTTGTGAGGATTGTTGGAGGTTGATTCTCTTGCGTAAACTTTTTTCTTGGAGTAAGGATGAGATTTGTAAGACGATTTGTTTATGGCGTCTAAATTAGTTATATTACAAATTCGCGATTTCTACCCTGGTAGGAAATTGACCAGATTCTGGGCAGGATTTCTGGTCAACAAACGTTAAAATGACACTTATCTAAAAATTCTGGAAATGCTTTGAACAGAATTTCTAAATAAATGTCATTTTAACGTTTATTGACCAGAAACCAAAAATTCTGCCCAGAATCTGGTCAATTTTTTGCCAGGGTACAATCAAACGTTGAGTAGTATCACAAATTGACATATCCTACTAGCTACCCACAACTACATCCAAACTTCCATCAAACCAATAAATCCTTCCCAACCAGCACTAAAAACCCACCCCCCGCAAAACTCAACCAATTAAAACCCTCAACCCTCCATCCCCATATCAACACCCCCCACCCCAGCCATAAAAGCGAAAGTCTCAGCGCTAATCAATCGACTCTCTCCTCTCGTCGGTAAAACCCGAGCAAAAAGAAGCTTGGGCGCTAAACGCCGTGTCGGGGCTCCCTCGTTAACGTTATGACCGCGCCTCTCGCCCAGCGATACGCTTGCTAGAATAGCTAGAGCGCCGCGTGATAAATCGCCGGTACGAGACTGGCAGTCGGTATGCGAGCACGACACCCTCCCGCGCCGTCTACGTGCGTGTGGGTATGTAGCTGCGAGATAAACGCGCGTGGGTGGGAGGTTTTCATGAGCTTTGCTTTGGCCGACGCGCGATGGGAAATTAATTTATTGCGGGCCCGGGTTAATTAAGGGAATGTCGCGCGACGCGCGAGGGAAATTTATTTTAATTTTGGTGGATGCCTGGCTGTTATGGATTGATGGATTCGTGGAGATTGATGCGGAAATGGGGATAGTTTGAGGTAATAGTGGAAGCGCTCGGGGTCTGATTTCTGATTGATGTTTAGGATTTATGTTTTATTTTTTATTGTAGTTTAGTATGCTTCTAGTGAAAATGACGCGGTGGAAACTGGATATAAAGTATTGTGAAATCCAGGTATAATTATTATTTAGAAGAGAGCCCCAATTACTTTTCAAAACTTGGTAAGTCAATTATTTTCTTACGTGCGATAGTTAAGGTCGCTATGTATACATTTCGAGTTGCTAATTCCTCGTGTCATCCAAATCGTTCAATTCAGCTGAAATGTAAACTATTTCCATAAATTGCTGTAACAATAATTTGAAAATGTTACGGTTCTGTGAATAGGATATATTTAACGTACATATATCCATTCCAAAGCACTATTCGCATTGCAAACAGCGTAATTCCATGAGTGGATCGGCCCGCTTTTCGCAAGTGTAAATGTTTTTGATTTTGATATTGAACTATTTTGCAAAGTGCTGCATTCAAATCGTCATTAATACTAGCAGAAAATTTCCAAATACAAATTTAAATGTACTCCAATCGGCTCCTACTAAATTACTAATATAATTGTGGCCGTTGGCTACTTCTTAATTAACATCCCTAATCACAGCCTCCCAAAATCCTCATAATCAAAACAAACTCCAAATCGCAACATTCACCTTAGTCAACAAGCTCTATCCGCTCTCCCCTCACCGCTCCAAAATATTAAAAGCTCCCCTCTCTCCGGCCATCTGTATCTCTCCACCGTTCAACCCGTTTAAAAATAAAGATCAACACGAAGCAGTAACAGAGTCTCTCTCTCACCCACGTAGCTCTCCTCCACCGGCGGCTTGCGCGCGCGCGCTCTCGAAAAAGCTTTCCCGAATTCTAGCCGCTCGCGCTCACGGCGCCTCGTCTCTATATACACACACAGCCACACTCTCTGTCTCTCCAGGCTGCGCGCGCGTCCACCCCCGCCTGGCACTAAACCCGAGAGCGAGAGAGAGAGAGAAAGTTAGCCCCACCGCTCGCGCAGCTTCCCCGCTGCTCGAGCGAGAGAGAGACGGTGTATATACTCTCTCTCTCTCTTGCCGCCGTGTAAGCGTGTGTACCCTAAATCTCGCGACAATCAGTCAGTAAACGGGCGTCAACGGCATCGCGCGCGCGCTGCCGCTACTCTCGCGTGCGCCTGCGCCACCTAAGCTTTATTACACTCCTATATACACAGAGAGTGTGGCGCGCGCAAGCGCTAGTGTATAAGTGAGCACATCAGGCCACTTATCGCTCGTTGAGCCGCTTTTTTCGGCTGCTATACACACCGCTGCTGTAATAGAGGATCCGGAGAGTTTGAGAGCGCTGATTCGCGACAGCCGCGCCTGTATGTATACATAGAGTCGTGCGCGAGAGAGTGTCTATGTAACGAGAAGCGGAAGGGACGTACGGATGTGGCGAGCTTTTGTATAAGCAGGCTAAATACGCGGAAACACGTGCGGCGTGGCGCGCTGCAGCCCTCCCCTTTTTTCCCTCTCCTTCCTGCCACCCCACCTTTCTTTCGCCGCCGCTGCTGCTGCTGTACATCGACTGTGTCTTGTGTATATGTGTCTCTCTCTGTGTGTGTGTATACGCTCGCTGACTAGAGCCGGCATAAGTAACGCATCGCGCGCACGTGGTTCCGCTGCCCCGGCTCTCTGCGCAACCGATACTCACTCTGTGTGTGTATATAGCTGCTCTATAGTATATTATATACACCTAAGGCGAGCCGCAAGCTCGGAGAGGAATGCGGATATGCCGGGATTCGGCTGGCCAAGGCGGAGCTTGCAGCGCGGCTGGCCTGTTTTATGAGGATTCCGGGCCGAGAGTGGCTGCTGCGGTCAATCGAGCGCGCGATCATCACGCCAGTTTGGATATTCTCACTGATTCACTCCCTCCTCGGCTTTAAACTACCTTATAACACACTCGCAAGCTCTCTCACGGCTGAGGTGAAAAAAAAAGCTCTCGCTCCAGTGCAGCTAACAAGCGCATTATAACACATCTACAGAGAGAAAGAGCGAACGATTTATACCGAGAGGCACGCGCGCTCACGGACAAATAAGCTCATCCTCTACGTCATAATCATCAGGCACGCGCTCACAGAGGCAGCCAATCATCCGGAGCTACAAACGGCATCGTCGCTCTCTCCCGGCGTTATTATATTATATCGCTCTCTCTCTCCCAACGTCGGCGGCGCGGAAGCCAGCAGAGCAGACACGAAAGAGGGGCTTGCGCAGCGCGCACACACACACAGCTTCCCAGAGTAGTAGGGGGGGGAGCGTCGACTCTCTCTCTTGGGGGGGCAATAAGCCGTGCAGTCGCGTCAGCGCGCACGCCTCGGAGAGCGCGAGGGAGATAGAGAGAGCAACGCTTTAGCGGCGCTTTATCGGCGACAAAGAGCGAGTGTGTGTGTGTGTGTATATATCGGAAGGATGAACTCGAGCGCGTAGGCTATATAGCTGGCTCTCCGCGGCGAGCGTAAAGAGGGACACGCGCTCGGGCTAGAATAAAGGAGAGGGAAGAGGAGGCAAGTATTTTCGGAAGAATTCCGACTCTCCAAGCTCTCTCTCGCTAAAAGAGCAGACGCTGGTGGACGAGTGAGACGTATATAGCTATACACACGCGAGGCGCTGCCTATACAACGATAGCTTCTTCAGAAGAGCAACAGAGAGAAAAACAAGGCGCGTGTGTGCATGCCTGATGCGTGTCGTCAGTGACACCTGTTGGCGGCGATCGCCGAAAAATGCAGAATCCCCTAGTGTTACTACACTTCCAGCATCATTGTAACATCCTCGGCAGAGAGAGACGGAGAGCAGCAGCGGCCGGACGACGATATGATTGATAGCGCGAGCGCGCGGGCAATTGGCCCGGCGGCGGCGGCTCTCTAATGCATCGACGGCAGCGAACTGACTCGCGTGCCCGGCTCTCTCCGGCTCGTATTTCCGGCTTAGGCACGCGCTCTCTCAATTGCCTACGCGCGCGCCACCAGATTGTTACACATAAACGGTTATCCAGCCTGCTAGAGCTAATTCGCCGGGGAAGCTGTCGTGACAGCGAGGAGGAAGTGCCAGTCGGGACTATCCGCTGGCTTTTTTCAGCGCGAGCTATGTCAGTGTGCGATTGCCGCGGAGCAGCGAAGGGAGATCTAGTGTCGCTGGGGAGCGAGGACCGGCTGGACGTTGCGGAGCTTGCAGCTGGGAAGTGCGGAGGGTACTAAGGTCAAGGACTGCTTGGAGGGATTAGTGTTTTGCGAGGATTATAGGTGAGTTTTGAATGCTGTTGCAAAGGTTGTTTGGAGGTTTCGAGTGTGTTTGTTGACAAGTTTCACTTGTGGAAGTAGTGAGGCGCGCTTTTGTAAACAATGCAAAGGTAGGCGCCGTCGATTGAGGGTGTAGTGTTTTGCGTAAAGTTGGCTCGTGTGTGCTTTGTTGTGATGTACGCGGATTGCCTCGGCGAATCGTGTAAACAAAGCTGATTAGCGATGCCGTGGGTTACGCTTTCCAAGTTTATAAACATTGTGGGCTTGTCGGTTTTTGGTAAGACGTCTTTTTAATTGGATGTAATTTTTTGTGTTGAAAAGTAACAATTCTTTGCAGTGAGATTCAGAGTAAAATAGATGGATAAATAATACAGTCTTTGCCGGCGATGATTGCAGGAAAAAAACAATTACGTAAAGCTACACCATAACCCCTACAACCAGCTCTCTCTCTCGCGTTTCATAAATCAAATTCTCCCCTCAAAACGTCGCCTCACACCAGTGACATTAGCCGGCTCACTAACCCCGCACCCTTCACTTTCATTCCAGCCAAAGAAGAAGAAGCAGACAAAAAAACAGCATGCTCGACACAGCGCCGAGCCACAGCCGCGCCTAACCAAGCCACGAGCGCGCGCGCTTAGCCACAGCAGTGTCAAATCGCCTCTCGGTCGCCTTTATGTGGCGCGTCTCCACTTTGTCGACGGCCCGAGCAGTCCAGCGCCGCCGCGTTTATGGCCCAAGTCCTGCTGCAGCCGGCTGGTGGTGCAGGTGGCTTCCGCGCCACTACTAGCAGCGCCTTGGCCAAGAAGATGCCCTCGTCGGACGCCGAGCAGCCGGACGACGAGGCCCAGCTCGTTCGCGCCAAGCCGGCCGAGAACAACAATCATCACCACCAGCAGTCGGCGGACAAGCCCGCGGAGCAGGCCTCGAGTCCGCCGACCTCGAGGACGACCGGGCTCAGGAGCTCGGTTGCATCCTGGCACGAGCACGTCTACGCGACGCCGCCCAGGACGCCGACGCCTCACAGGATTAGTGATATATTAGGTTGGAGCAGTGCTGCGGGTGGCTTAGGTGGGAGGATGCAGGGCAAGCTGCTGGCGCCTACGCCCAGGAGGTTCAGTGCGGGGAGTCCGCTGGTCAGGGCGCCCCTGCCGATCTACTCGCCGCTGCCTGCGCATTCGCCTGCGTCTATACATACGGTTGGTTTTTTTTTTATTATAGTTTTATTTTGAATGTTAATTGATATAAGATGCTTAAAGGATTTTCATTACTTGACACCTGA
The DNA here is from genome assembly GCA_900480035.1 of Eupelmus urozonus. NCBI lineage: Eukaryota > Metazoa > Arthropoda > Insecta > Hymenoptera > Eupelmidae > Eupelmus > Eupelmus urozonus. The sequence goes on from UELX01001204.1 coordinate 21,021, forward strand.
TACCGTGAGATCTGACTGAATGCTAGAAGAAAATTCATTGATTTTCATGTATACGTTTCTGCGTTTTTGCTATATTTAAAAAATTAATAATCAGATTATCCAGAATAGTAACTCAGGTAATTTAATCACTCAGCTAGGTGAGGATCGGTAAATCAAATTCATCTAAGTTGATTGAAATTTCCAATAGAATATTAATAGGCATTCGATAACTCAAACTCATCAGCACCAACCAAACTAATCCTCTCTATTTCTCCACAACCAGGGCAGTCTGACGTCGCCGCCGTGCACTCCAAGTCCAGCCTCGCCGATGATGTCGCCCGCGTCAGCAGCCAGCTACTGCGGTACGCCTCAGGCGACGACGACGGGCTTCCAGGCTTTGGCAGCAGCCGCCGCAGCCGGTGCTGGCTCAGACGACACCTGCGACGATCGGCCGCTCAACCTGACGACGGGCCCGCGCCGAGCGCGCAGCCCGTCGCACTCGCCCAGCTCTTCCTCGTTTCTTTACGCGGCGCGAAGCACGACGCCGACGACGAGGGACAGGGAGCCGTTTAGGGAGCCGCCGCCCGATCCGTTTCTGTTCGGGCTGCCGCATCACCATCATCACTTGACGTCGTTCACGCATAACGGCCAGAGCGCCTCGGAACTGCTCAGCCAGATGGCTCAGCCGAACAAGCAGCTCAGGCCGCCTAGCAAAGGTCAGTGGATTATGTGGCATTGCACGGGCAAATGTAATTGATTACGTACTTGAAATGTTTATAGACCGAGATAACTAAACTTTCTGTAGATTTATAGCGATCAATTGACTACTGTATACTACATATTATTCGATAGTTTGGTATACAATAAAGATTATAACGTCATTTTTAAAGTACTTCAATCACGATAAATAGTTCAGTTTATTATGTTATCTAAAGATAGACTTATTTTATGATAAAATCTGTTGATTCTAATTAAATAACTTTTAATTTACTTCAGTGTCAAATTTACAATTGGATATTTCTTTTTTATGTATAATCTTTTTAAAGGTTAATTAATAAAAATGTTTAAATTTATTATTAACAATTAAAACGATTCAACTTTTTCAAATGTATTCATTGAATTGTAATGAGCATAGCTTAAACGTATAAAAATTAAAATGATTATTTTAAAAGGTTTAAAATTGACATTTGATCAATTGCAGTGATTAATATAAGTCTTAAAAATACTGAATTCGTTTATATATGTAATTTTATGCCTGTTGATAAAAAATAATTATTTGGTCAGTTTCAATTCAAATCTGAAAGGATTGCTGTGTTAAAAATTTATTGATTTTTTAAAAATAATAATTATTAAATTTGAAAGCTTATAAGTAGCTTGAAAAAAGTCAATTTTAACTTTATAATCGAAAGTAATTGGATAGCTGCAAATAGATTAAACACTCCTGCGTGAAAGCATAAAAAGTTTTCTCAATTAGCATCCTCGAATTACCGCATACCAATTTCACCTTAAATGATTCTGTTATTGGAAACATCCATCATTCATTTGAAGTAAGCACAAGAGCGATATTTGGCATCATCAAACTTACACATAATCCAACAAAATCATCTCCCAACAGACGCAAGTTCGCAAGTGACTCGTCACTCGGAAAAAGCAGCATCCGCCGCAAAAACTAAAAACAATCAAGCGAATCGCCATATCCGTCCCAGGGAATTCAGCGAGCTCGGCGCCAATCCATCATCGTTTAAATTCCGGCTAATTTGCCCGCGACTTTGCAGCGACAAAGGTTGGCTCGCACGCGCGCCGAGTTCTACCGCACGGAAAAAGCGAGCACTGCAGCAGCGGCGAAAAAAAGAGCCAACAACACAAGCACCGGCGGGGGCGGCGGAAACTTTTTAATGGGCCGCGTCAAACGGCCAATCGAAGCTTCCCCCTCCCAGCGCGTGAAAAAAAGCGGCCGCACGTAATCCGTGCGCTCGCCGGCATAAACGAAACAAGGAAGTAAACAGACCGCTACGTATACAGCCAACTATTCGTCTATACAGATATATAAACGTGCAGGTATATATATACAGAGCTTGCGAGAGAGGCCGGCCCTGATGATGTAAGAATGCGATTGCGCTATGCCGGGCATCCGCTGCGGAACGCCCGATTCTGATCTATAAGGCCTATATAGCTCCGGCATTTCTCTCTCTCTCTCTCTCTAGCGCATATCTCCGTCGCTCCACCGCCGCCCATACAGCCACTCTCTCCCGAGCTTGCGCGCGCGGCAGCGATTCCTTCAGGCCCCCTCCTCTTCCCCCAGCTTTGTCTGAGACGCGCAAGACACTCGTTAAAGTGTGCGCGCGCTTCGGAATATATAGCGCGTGGAAGAGGAGAGGGAAACGAGTGAGAGAGAGAGAGAGAGAACTATTTCCAAATGCTATTAAGCGAGATGATACGTTTTTGTGGCTGGATAGGGGGTCGAGAGGGCTATTGTCTTGATTTTGTTATGAGCTCCCTTTTCGTGCTTCTGCGTTGCTGGATTGGTTTCAACTATGTTTCGTTCGACGTGTATGTATGATTGCCCGCTGGGAGTATGTTAATTTCCGTGGGCAAAGTTTCGCTTTTAGAGCTTGCGCCTCTGCGGCTCAATTCCAAACGGCATTGAACTTTTATTTCATCCGCAGTATAAAGGCCGCTCTCGGTTAACTATCATTTGCAGATTAAAAAATCAATCGCTAACAAAATTCGCCAATTCACAGGGCAGCCGTTAAGCGCCGATAAAGCAATAATCTCCTGTTAAATGTCCCCGACATTTTGACAGAGCCATTAAGGCTATCATTACGAAATAAAGGCAATTTAAGAATTTATAAAGCCCGAAAACTCGCTGGTTAAAATAATTATCGGCGGCGTTAAGCGCGTGTAAATTGATAATGCGCGTGCGCGTGCGCGTTAAAATAAATAAATTCAGCCGGCCCCGGCGATGAGAGAACGGCGGCGGCGGCGCCGATTAACCCGTATATACAGAGGCGGTAAAGAGCACATCTGCAGTATCATCAATTCTTAATAGCGCGCTCGCCCCACACGGCCTACTATACGGCTATACCTCCCCCCTCGCTTTCCCCCCTCTTCTGGCTTCTCTCGCTGGGCTTTCAAAAGGCAATTTCAAACACGATAGAATCCAAACAAGCCAGACCGCCGAACTACAACGTATATTACTCTATCTGGCAGTGCGCGCGCGAGCGGAGCTTTAAATTATTACCGGCGGATGGATGTGCGAGTAAACAAATAAAATTAGCCGAATATGGCCGTGTATCGATTAGCCTGCTGATTTTTCCTTTTTTCTAGCTTTTATTGAAAGCTTGGGGAGGATTGATTTTCGGAGAGAATTTTTCTTTTGGGAGCTGTTATATCGTGATGTAGCTGAAGGTACGTCTGAGCGTTTCTCGGAGTGGAAGCCCATTAGCTATTGAAACGCAGCGTGGCTGGTATATCGAGCAAAGCCGAATGCATTTTGGTTAATTGGCGCAAATCAAACTCGGCGATGTGCTTTGGCACGAGGCATCTTTTGCGAGAGAGCAAGAATTAGAAACTTGGTTAATTGATTAATTAACAGATGAATAAAAACTGCATTTTGATAGGCGAACGCATAATTTATTCTAGCCGGGCAATTACGGCGATAATCGCCGCGCAGTAACCTGCAAATTCTCGGGCAAAAGCTCTCAGCGAGGTGTAAATAAACAATTTCTGGCTGACAATGGCCGACAATTTTCATAAAACAACAAGCATAAACGCGGGCTTAACGAGCAAAAAGCCAGCTACCCCGCCGGGGGCCGACGGATCCGCCCTAATCCCCAGCATCCATAATCACATCCTCTCCCTCTCTTTGCCTATTACGGAAATTTTTATTGTTCCAGGCATCGCTCGAACTCTCGTCTCTATAGACGGAAAGGCGCGCGCGTAGTGCATCGTCGAAAGCGCGCGTTTAACGCTCGCCTGGAAGTTTGTCGGAAGCCACAGGTTCATAAACTATGCGCGCGGCAGTTTAAGAGCGCTAATGGGGGGAAGACGAGGAAGAAGCCGTGGGGAGAGAGGGTGCAAAACTGCCTCTTAACACTCGCTCGCCGGCTCGAGCTTGCGCGAGCTTGCAACTGCTCGTTTTGCGAGAGAGAGAGCGAGCGCAAGCTCCATTCATCAGCGCGTCTATTTCTCGCTCGATAGCTCGCGCTGCCGTTGTATTGTTACGGCTGGCGTTTTATAGCCAGGCTCTTTAATCGGCGCTGATCGATTGTTATTCTCCGTGCGCTCCCTCCTCTCTCTCTCTCTCTCTCGCCCCTTATAATTAGAGGCAATTGAAATAAGTCGAGAGAGCGAGCGAGCGATTGATCTTCCAGCTCTCGGTTATACACGCTCCGCTCGCTTTCTCTCGGATATCTATATTTATTCTCCCCTCTTCCGAAAATCTCTCTCCCTAAAGATCTCTCCTTCTCTCTCTCGGGCTGTATCCCGTAATACAGGAGTTTTCGTCACCAATCAGTGGCGGAGAGAGAGAAAGCTGCTGCTGCGCGTGCGTGAGCCAGCGGTGGCGGCGAGAGCGAGAGCGTCTATCTCGCTCTCTGAAATCGATGACTGCGCGCGTAATATAGAGTAGAGGGAGAGAGAGCAGAGCAGAGCTACTGCCGCCGCCGCCAAAACATTCTCCGCGCTTCCATAACCGCTTCTCTCTCTCTCTCTCCCCTCAAGCTCCCCTCTACCGCTCCGCAAGCTTCTCGCTGACGGCTTTGCTCGCTTAAGCGCGCGCCGACGCACACTAACACACACGTTTACTCGCACACAGAGAGAGAGAGAGAGCGAGTCTGTGTAGACGCAGACACATAGACGGTGTAGCACACAGAGAAAGAGGGGACGCCAATGAAAGTCGCGAGCTTGCGGCCAGCGCGCAGATATAGAGTGAGCGAGAGAGGGAGCTGGGCTATCGATCTCCCGGCCCGATAAAAGCCCCATCAAACATTCAGGGCGCATTTAATAAGAAGCGCCTCTATATATTCCTCCGGCTGCTCGCTCGCTCGCTCCTAATTGCTCGCTCGACGCGCCGCGGCTCGCTTCTTCGCGTTTGTCGCAATCTATAAGCGGCCGTTCGCGGAATCCCGCTGATGGGCATTTAGGTCGATTTCGTATACACGGACGAGCGCGGCCTTTTTATCGACGTACTCTGCATCTCTCTCTCACTTTGTGCTCGCTCGCGAGAGTAGAGAACGGTTTGACCTGGAACTCTCTCTCTCTCGTGTATGTACACGAGCGGCTCGCCGCGGCTAATTTCGTTTGGGAAGCTCGCCGAGAGAGAGAGAGAGAGAGGGAGAGTCTTTGAAGCAGCGCCGGATAACTGGGTAACTGCAGCGGCGAGCTTCTTTTGTCTCGATCAAGCTGGAAACGATCCCTCGCTCGTTTGCGCATGATGAGCCACCGGAACGGATTTATGGCGAGCTAATGCCCGAGCGATGAGCAGAGCTTTTAAAACTTGCGCGCTCCTCTCTTTCTGCTGATTTTATCGATACGAGAGCGCTCTGCTTCTTCTTTTAGGAGGGAGACAGTTGAGGCTGACGCAAGCCAAGTGGCCTTAATACGCTTTTCTGGAATACACGCCGGCCGTTTATATAGTCGGATCGCGATGTGCTTTAATCGAGCTTTTTGCGAAAAAACGTCCCCCCGACTACATTTCCCAGAAAAGGTATAAATCCCATTTCCTCGATTAACACGGCGCGCAGCTGTCGAACTGCCTAATCCGACCGGCCGAAAAAGGGGCATTAAATTAACGCAAGCTCGCTCTGCCGCAGCGCTCCTCGGCTAACTAAGCCCTAATCATCAGTCTCTCTCCCTCTCTCTCTGTATACGCGCGCGCGCGCCAAACAAATTGGCCGACGCGCTCTGGCCAGTCAGCCAGTATAGCAGTCGATTAACAGGGCCGACTCTCTCTCTCTCTGCGATATCTGCAGCGCCGCAACACGTCAAACGAACCGAATTTTCGGCGCAAGCTCTCTCTGTCTGTGCTGGCTGTTAGGGGCGCGCTGTAAGCCAGACGAGTATGTGGACTATGCCCGATCCCGGCGCGTCTTCGATCACTGGAATTCGCGAGATATGGAACGCAGGGAATTCGCTTGCGGGGCTGGTATGGAGCGCGCTGCGACGTCTCGATGGTTAACAACTTAATAGTTTTACCTCGGCTATATAAACAAAGTCGAGAGCTTTCGTAAAGATTTCAATCTCTACGCAGCCAATAATCCAGAAATAGCAAAATCATTCCCCAGCCACATCGCCGGCCGCAGTCCTCCGCGTAGTCCATTTAATTCAGACGTTAACAGCCGCGCTCCGCGCACGTCAGCCGCAAACGCATTCTTCTCCCGGCAAAGTAGCGAGCTCGCATATAGCAGACACACGCTCGGGCTAAAGCCGAGGCTCTTTCCCCTCCCTTCGCGCTGGAGAAACTATTGTCCGACGCCTGACGGCCGGCTGTTACTACTGTGCATTAGGCTAACCGGCGCGCAGACCGCAGAGAGATAGATCCCAGCGACGAGAGAGCTTGCAAGCCCGAGGCGCAGGAGGAGAGGAGGATTTTAGGGGAGGGGATAAGCGCCGCGACGACGACGGCTTTTATTGTTATCGTTATTGTTATTATGAGTCGTGATTCGCCGGCTCTGCGATTATTTTAGCGTTTATTCTATGTCGGAAAAAGGCCGGTGTAATACGAGGCTTTGATTGTTACGCACTTGCTAATTGAATTCTTTGATGGTAGACGAGCTTTTATTTTCAATTTATCGCGCGCGGCCCGATGAGCCTATTAACTTTGGTTGTTTTTTCGTCATTACCAAAAATTCGGTCGTTCGCGTATTCGAACTAGCGTGAATCGATTCCAATAGCTGTTAAAAGGCCAATGATTGTAAACACCGCGAATATAGCAGGGGAAGAGAAAAATTTCGAAAAATATCGCTCGCCCCGGAATTGCTCGAATATCAATCCGGCCTCGTATTTTGAATGTTTACCTTCTCCACCTGGATTTTCGAATTTCGATCTCGGCCGAATACTTTGCCGAATAATCGCGCGCGAAATTCTCCCGCTCGCGCTTTACGCCGTATATATTTCAGAGCCGCTCTCGCATTCTAAGCCCGCGTATAATAAAGTGCGATAATCGCGCGCCCGGCGAATTTCCAATTCGAATTTAACGAAAATGTTTGCAAGCTTCCGATTTCGATAATTATGCCAATTAGTATGGTTGATTCCGGCGCTCGTAAATCGATTTAGTCCGCGAATCTTCTGGAGCCTTTTGCAGGCTGGCTGGCCTGTCTGCAGCGCCAGCTGTTTATGCCGTAATTAGCTTTCGAGCTTACGCGCTTGCGCCCGCCTCTGTATATGTATATAGCGCCGAGAGCTTCGCTTTCGAGCCTGCAATTAAAATCGCACCGATCTTAATGGGGCATTTTATAAATTCGCGCGGACGCTTTCTCTCTCTCTCTCTCTCTCATTCTCGTTCGCTTTCTATTTCTCTTTTTGGCGCGCGGAGCTACTCGCCGACTCTTTGTGGGCCCGCGTTAATTTGCCGGATATTTAATGACGCGATCGGGGATATATACAGGCTCGGCTGAAAAAGAGTCAAAGCCTTTTTTTTCAAGCGGCTTAATTGGTGCAACTGGTTGGCAATTTTGACTGCGGGATTGCGAAAAATTCAATGTTCCGGGGTGTAACTCTTTTTTAGTCGGGGAATATTCTTTTTTACGTATTCGAAAAAATAAATTAATAATTAGACATCAAGCAACAAAAGTTAAGCAAATTTTCTCTTAATTCTAAACACGTTTAAGAAACAGCCTCTCCCCAACGCGCTTAATCCCGCATCCCCGCAAACAGATCTAAATATAGCCAAGCTCCGTTCCAGCGAAAAATTAGCGCGATAAACATTTTGTCAATACAGCCATAAAAAAAGAACGCCGCACGCTCTCGCGGTCTAATCGATATTTATCGCTCCGCCAACAAAGTGTCTCCTCTCTCCGCCGCCTGGTTCATAAAATCTCCCGTCCCTCTGTTCTCCCCCCCTCTCCTAAAGCGACAAAAAAAGCTCGCTCTCGCGTCAATCTTGTCCATTAATTTCCGACGCATTATACACAGGGAAAAAAGTCTGCGCACGGATAAATCCTCTCTCTCTCGGTGTTTGTCGGTTTTATGTGCGCGCCGCGCGTCAATTAAGCCTCGAGCGAGTTTAGCATCGGCGCTGGCGTCGATCGAGCTGCCGCGCGCGCGCGCAAATTGCCCGCTAAACGATGCTCCGCCATTTCGGATTTCGGCGAGAGCCGAGCGCTGATTTTCACTCTCGCGCAGCACTTTTTTCATCTTCGTTCGCGTACTAAGCTCCATACGTATTTACGTAGACGCAGCAACATCAAAAGTGTACGTTTTAGAGTATCTAGCTAACGTGCGAGCTTAACGGAGTAAGTTGGGAGGTGAGCACACGGCCGAAAGCTCGCCTGCTAAGAGGATAAACAAAGCCGCGTGCTCGCTGAGCTGCCGATCCGCATCTTTGTGCTTTCAGGATGCGTATACACACACTCGCGCGCGCGTCTCTCTCTTTTACCTCGACAAATTGCCGGCGCCGCTCTCACAGGCCTTTAGTCTTCCACCTGGAAAAAAGCCTATTTTAAAACCTGCGCCGGGCTGCGTTTTCAGCGCTCACGGCTACTCGCCCCATTTTCTCCGAGCCATTAAACGCAAACACCTCCGTATGTGTGCGGGCATTATTATGGCGCGTGCACTTTCAGCGCGGCTATAATGTATATAACCCGGCGAGCTTGCGCCGACAAATTATCGGGCTACAGGAGAGCTTGCGGCGAGCGCGAGCGCGCGGAAGAGCAAAGTTTGGATTTCGGATTTTATACGTTGGGGAGCGCGCGAGCTTTAAATATTTAGAGCGCGCCTGAATTTTTTCGAGGCTCGCGCTTTTTTTTTATTGGGGAATTCGCTCTTCGGTATATCGTTTTCCAGGAAAATTTCTGATGTGATCGATTGACCGAGCGCTGCAAGCTCGCCGGAGAATATGCGGTTAGCGGAATTAGCGCGGGCTATTTCTTTGAAACTCGAGCCCTTTAAGTACGTGAAATTTCAATTATCCGCTCGCGGGGGAAATCGAAAAGCCAATTACGAGCCGGTCGTTCGTTTGGTTATCATCTGATTAATGGATGCAAAAAAGCTTTTGCACGCCGGGGCTTGCAAATTGCTCGTTAAAAATTAAGCGCCCACTGCGGCTGCTGTTACCGCTCGAATCAACGTTCCACGCACCAACTTTCTATTTGTTAATCGTCCTTAAGTAGTAAAAGTATAAGAAACGTCGGCCATCTCAGGCTAATAAACAAATTCATCCAAAATCCTGCCAGTCTCATCGAGTTTAATCATCCTCGGCATCCCCCGGAATTTCAAAGTCATTAAGGCTCCAGCAAAATAAAGCGCGGCACAAAGCTCTTTGTGCGGAGAGAGAGAGAGAGCCAGCCGCAGGCGGGGGATGAGGCAAAAGGCGCTCGATAACCAGCGCGCGCGCACTCGAGCGTTCAATTACCGTATCGTTTAGCCTACTTCATTCCGCGACGCGCGCCCGTACATAATTCACGATCTTGCGACACGGCCGAAAATCTCGAGCTTCGGCCCCCGATCGATCCTGCAAAGCCCGAGAAGTGCGACGCGCTGCGTTAAATCCGCTTTGCCGAGCGCGCTCCGGTGAAATCTATTATGTTATAAATCCCGTTGCGAGCGATGAATTTTCGTCAATAAAAACGCGGAGTATATTAGACTGGCTTTTCGCATACACACGCGTGTTTAAAGAGGGTTTATAGATTTCTCATAAGCAGTCGGGCTCTTTGTGTCTCTCTTTCATAAACCATAGAAGAGTCGGCTAGGGAAAAAAAGAGAGACAGCCAGGAAAAGTTATTATCGATATAACAGCTTGGCGGGGGCATATCAAAAGTGGCCATTTGCAAATCACGCGGAATTCAATTTCGATATACACGATAGCTCGCTGCGGCAAATGAAGCTCGTTTCCCGTCGCCCGCTGGCTGGCGCGCAGCGCGGCGTATAAATACCGGAGCCCGCGCGCTCCCGCTTTTTTCTCTCCCCCGCGTTAGCGGCGGCGCGCAGTTGCCAATAAACGACGTCAATTCCCCCTTTTTCATGCGCCTCGCTCCAGCCAGCTATACACCCTCTCTCGCGAAAAAAGAGTAGACTCGATCCATTACTTTATTGTCTCCCGCTCTTCCCTCTATTAGTTAATGAAGTGCCGTGTAGCGTGCGCGCTTCGAGGATCGATCCCTTAGCTTTTTTCTTTTCGCTTACGAATTTAACCTGAGCCTTTTTAACCCCGGAGCTGCTGGGGGGGAAGGGTTGCTCGATGCGCGCCGGGGTAATTGCCGAGGCAGCCGGCGGCGGCGCCTCCAAGTGGACTGATTGTCCTTATGCCGCGTTGGCTTTTAATGGTCCGCGGCGGCGGCGGCGGCGGCTTCGATTGCCAGTCCCGGCGTTTAAGCGCGTTATAATGGAATTTTTATTGCGTGCGCGACGGAAACGTTTAAGCTTAACGGCCAGTGCTTTTGTGTACGCGGCTTTTCCGATTAAGCGGAATTTGCGCGGCCAATATTCGAATGGCTCGCGCTCGTCTTTGTTTGTCGGGGCTGGATGAATATTTTAATGATTTTTTTTTTCCAGCTTTCAATGCTCGGGGAAATTCATTCGCCGAAACGAGCTGCTTACGTAAATCCGATAAAATTAAATCGCCCGGAATAATAATAAGGTTACGTTTAATTGCTTAATCCAGCTCCGTATGGAATAATCGCTCGAATTGACTCGTGAAACTTTTTATCCCAAGCGCTGAAATCAAGAACTGATTTTTCCAACAATAGCCAATAACCGTTTAATCCTCTCGTCATTATTATTTACACAGCCTCAAAATTTTTCCACCAAAAAAACACACCAGCTCGCAATTAATCCTTCTCCCCGAGTCGCCTACACATAAATTCGAACGCGAAAACTCGGTATAATTAACGGATTATTCGTCAGCCTTGGCTCTCGCAGCTCGATCAACACAGAGCTAGAGCTCGGCCGGCCATTAACTTCTTTGTTCTCCCGCGCCGGTTTCATTAAGCGGCGATGTCCGCGTCAAAGTGCACGGGCTCGTGTACACACAGACAGCCGTCGAGCGTTTAACGAAGCCCGTTACATTATAACCCTCGGCGTCGCTCTCACTTTTCCCTCCGCGGCTGTATCAAGCCTAGAGAGAGAGCGAGAAGGAGTCGAGTTAACAGGCATTAAACGAGGGAGAGAGAGAGGCGCAGATGCGTCTTGTGTTGCGCGCAGTTACGCGAAAATTGCCGCTATTGCGTTAATACCGCGGCGGCTGTGTGTAGGGAAACGCGCGCGAACTATCGAGCGCCCGTTTAATTGCCCCGAGCGTATAACTTTCTTGGCGCGATAACTCGCCATTGTAATATTCACTCGGAACGCGGAGGAAACAGTTTAGCTCGATAATTAGCCGCGTTGGAAATTAAACGAGCTCTCGCGCGTCAAAGCGAGGAAAAAACGTCGATTTATATCGCGAATCCAGCGCGCTCTTTCTCGTCCTGATTTCACCTCCCCCGTCAAAAGAAGCTCCCCTTAAAAGCTCACGAGGACGAAAAGTCGTCGGCTTGTTATAAAGGGCGAAGCGCTAGCGGGGGGTGGCTCTGGAATGGGACTGGGCTGCCTGTCACGTGTCGACGTTCGAGAGAGCATCGAGATTAATTTTCAGTGCCTATTGGGGTTGCGCCAGAGAGAGAGAGAGAGAGAAAGCTCCCCGGCAGCAGCAGCAGCTCGCTCGCAGCGCGTATAGTATGGCATCCATTCGGAACATTTGAGCCAGAACTGCGTATTGATCGGTTTCGCCGGCTCATCGAATACTAAGTAAGCCCTAGCGTCACATCCAACCGACCCTCCGCCCCCCCACCCCCGCGTTCCCCTTTCGCTCCGTCTCGCTCGGCGCGTTACATACACTGTGACACTCGGCCGCCAGCCAGAGGGAGAGAGAGAGAAGCGATACACCACCCAATTAACACCCCTAAACACGCCACCGCAGGCAGCCTGGGGACGCGCTCACGAAGCCTGCGCTGCACACATACATCGCACAACGCTCTCTCTCCCTCTGCTATGTAGGCTCGCAGAGATAGAGAGGGAGAATGCGGGCGTTATGCCGGCGCTGCTGCTGCTGCTGCTGCTGCCTGCACGCTCGGCCGCGCAACGCGCTACTCGCGTTATTTAGCCCCCCTCGATCCGTACGTATACACACAGAGACGTGTGTGTGTGGGTGAGCCTGTAGCCAGATTAATGCGAGCCGGGGGGTTGCGCAAAAATCAGAGGAGGGAGATTGTCGAAGGTCGATTGTTAGCTTGCGTCTCTCTCTCTCTGTGTGCGCAGTGTTGCAAAGAGCGTTTGATTCCTCGAGCGAGCCGAAGCGCGGAGGATGGCCGCTTTATAAAGTTATAGCCGGATCTTGGAGATGGCGGTTTTCCCCCCCTTTTCGCCCCCGAGTAAGAGCCGGCGCTTGTGTACCGACACGAGGGCAGAGATCTACGTTATCGCGCCAGCTCTTTTAGGAGCTATTCAGGGGGGCTTTAGCGAGGAGCGCCGCCAGGAATTAATGCTCCGGCCGCAGGCTCCGTAGTTGGCCCGATTTTCATCGACGGTTCGTTTTCTGTTATTATGATCGTCGTGGTTTTGGAATAATAGAATCGAAAATTATTAGGGACTTTTTATCGTTGTTTCAATTTAATAAACAAGATAAAAGTGGAAAGCAACTATATTTGTTTTCCGTCCACTTTTTGCAGCTGTGAAATTTTAAAGGATTAAAATGCCCGATCCCCCCTCGGCGCGAGCTTGAAAGTATACACACAAAAGGTGTCTATTTTGGCCGTTTGTAACGTTTGAAAACAGGCTCGCGACAGGGATCACTTAGCTTAAAACTCCGGACGAGAGGCGAAAAAGCCTTTTTTTTCTCTCTCTCTCTCTGGCGCGCGCGCACGAATAAAAGAGCGCGAGGCAAAATCGAGTTCGCGTTTTTTCGATAAAAAATTCATAGATCAACAATGCTAAAACGACGCGCGTGTTTTATTAAAAAAAAAAGAGAGAGGGAAAAAAGAGAAGCCGGTGTATCCGCGGATCCATTTAATATTGACTCTATAAGCTTATTGAAACTTTTTCGCGATGTAAAACGGCCGAGCTTGCGCACCGGCGGACAATATTTTCCCGGCGCTCTCTCGCGGGGCCGACTGCGGAATTAATTTTTATTGCGACTTTGGTATATCAAAATGTAGTCTTTTTGTGCGGTCGGATTTTTTAATTTTACAGTGAAGCGCCCGTTTAAAATGCATGGACTTTTCGTGCGAGCGCGAAATGCCGATGATAATAAAATTTAAAAACAGTTTTAGTTTGTGAATCAATTTTAATTACTCTGAATAAAGCGATCGTTTATGCGGATTGAATACTCTCAACTTTATCAAAATGTTGACTTTTGCATGTTAACTTATTACACCGGTAAGAAAGCCTGTAACTAGTTAAACAGTATTCGACAAATTCAGCTCTGTTTTCGAAAAGTTCACATTTACACGCGAAAACTTTCCCTCCCGAAAAACACAGCGTGAAATCCGCAAAATTAAAAAATATCTGACAACGCCGAGAACAGGCTACCTCAGGGAAGCACCTTAAAAAAGTCCACAACTCAGCATCGCCCCTCTAAAAACCCAATCGCCCGGAGCGCCCTCAGCCCGCGAAAAACAATATTCGTGCGCAAACTCTCGTCGACGTTTCTAACCCAATAAAAAAAAAACACTCGCACACAGACGTATAGACAAAGTGGAAACAGCAGCGCGACCTATAACCGCTTACAAAGGTGGAAAGGAGCGTAGCATCGGTGGTTTTTCGATGCGCGCACATCGAAAAACAATTCATACAGTCTCGGGCATTAAAACCGCCTTTGGGAAGGGCGCTTCTCATATAAGCGCTCCGAAATCCTCTCCCCCCGATTGGCCTGTAATTGAAACGTCGCGTTCTTCTTTTGATGTCGGCGCGGCCGCAGCGACGGGTTTGCGGCCGCAGGAGAAACAAATTAGTTATTGCCTTTTTCGCGGTGCTCTCGATACATGTATATTAAATTTCTTTTGAGAGCACGGGCACAAAGAGCTCCGGGGGAGCTGTCATTGTCATCGGACGAGCTGCGTGGCCGATCTCTCTTCGACCTGTCCGCCACCGCTTCTCTCTGTGTCTTCTACCTATTTCCCCTTTCTTCCTTTTTTTTTTGTCGTTGTGTGTTTTTTTTTTTTTATTGTTGCTGCTGCAAGCTCGGCTTTCTCTTATATTTCCTGGAATACCGGCCGATCTGTCGCTGACACCGCTCGTTCGAGCTTGCGTGCGGGAGGCTTTTTTCTCTCGCTTTTGAGGTCGTTTTAGCGGAAGATCGTTGATTACAAACAGCGTCCTTTTTTCTTACTCAAACTTTTATGGCGCTTGCGAGGAGTTTTTGAGCTATCGATGGGTGAATCGCCTGGCGGATCGATGACGGCGGTTGCTGGATGCGCCGGCTTTTGTTTTTTAATTAGCTGCGGATAACCGACGGCTCGCTGGGTCTTGATGAAAAGCAATTAGCTTGGCAATTATCGAGAAGCAAAGTATCCAATTGCGGGCACTTAATGCGCTCGCGATACAAAGCTTGCGATTCGAATGCGGAGTTTGACCTTTTTTACGTTTTTAGATCGCCTTGCGATGGCAGAAGAATGATAATTATTTTTCAGGAATAGGTTAATGGTTTTTCTATGTATTTGTTTGAAATAGTTTCTATTGCTCATTTCAAATTGCTTTATTATTAATATATGTGTGACAGTTCGTGAAACTCGATTAGGATATAGTTAGAATCTAATAAAATTACAGTGATTATTTCTGACTAATTAAATTTCTTCTCTACTACGTAATATAGCATTGATATATTCATACATATTATCCTTAATTACATGAACTGTTCCGACAATCAGGCATTAATATTAAGATATGACAATAACTGCTAAGCTTACAGTATTTTGTGAAGCACAAGTATAAAAGGTCCATAAAAATTGTATTACTAGCACAGCAAAGATGAAATACCTGATATCTATAAAAAAAAAATTTAATAATTCAGTTTTCCTTTTACATAATCCTTTTTGTCTTACATTTTATAATATGAAATAAAACTTGCCTTTTGCTACTTAATGAAAAGATTTTTTCGCATAATTAAAATAAAAAATTAACTTTTAAGCTTTTGTAATAACAGTCTAACATTGTACATCTTTGGAGACTCTTTTATGACAATTCTAAAAAAAATTCTTAAAAATGATTTTACGGTTTCAAAAATAATTGAATTATTTAAGATTTTGAATCTTTTTTGTTTTTGTTTTTTTTAAAGTTGTTTATTTTTTGACAATATTTCTATATTTTTTCAATTAAAATATTTTGAATTAATTTTACACTGAACATTGTTCCGCAAAATCTTAATCCATTAATGCCTAAATTATTTTTAAATGTTAGATAACCTATGGTATAAGCTATGATATAACAGAATTTTTAAAAAATCCAAAAACTTACAAAAACGTCAACAGTTGAAAAAAAAAATCATTTTTTCGTGAACAAAGAAATTGATAAAACTATTAATAAAAACTCAAAAATTGATAGATTGTAAAAATTCTACGCTTCATAATAAAAAAAAAAAACAGTTTTATGCTATTTGATTAAATAGTTTTCGTGAATAAGTAGTATTAAGTCACAAAAATGAGGGTTTTTAAATTTGTTAAATTGTTTTGTCATTGACTTGAATACAAATATACCGTTTTAAACAGATATTTTAGGCATTATAATGATTTGATTTATTTAAAAGGAGAAACAGATTTTTTTTAAATACTGGGGTGGGTGAAATAGAAGATGAAATGTCTCGTCTGAACAAACTATACTCAAATACAAAAAAAGGAGATATCTAATTTATACATTTCTTATAGTTAATTGTTAATCTAATTATCTAACTTTTAAATATTTTCAGCCATGCAAATTAAAGCTTGAAAGTTAAGCTACAAGTTAATATGCGTGTGGTATTGGATTTTATAAAAGTATGTTAATTAATTATTTAAGAAAAAAGGTTAAGAAAAAATGTTTATAAAAAAATTGCATTTGGAAACGGTTTATTCGGTATTTACTCCTTGCTCAAAAGGATTAAAATTATCCAAAAATTAAAAATCTCATATAAAATTTATTTTATGAATGAGTAAAAGATTTCAAAAGTGTCTTAATAACAAACAACATTTCCAAGTTGGTAAAATTTTAATCTCGTCTTTAAATAAGATGAAAAATTAATAAATTTTTACTAACTAGCTTCAAATATTCATGTTTAAATTTAAATACTTTATTGACATACGTAATTATGTAGTAATTATATAAAGTGCGAACCAAGGTTAAACGTAACATGCCAGATGTTATTCCAAAAGTATAACGAGCAATAAATTGTAACGCAATAAAATTTTAATTTACAAATAACAAATTTCTGTTTCTTATAAATATAGACATATTAATTACGTTTCATAATTATTGCAAGCACACTAACTAACAAGAACGAAAGCTTTTAAAAAAATCCCACCCCCGTCGGCTGCGTAAACAAACGATTCATGAAATGCAAATCCCTCACGGCCCTCCCGTCCATAATCGAACCGAGCAATCGCGCCCAACCACACGTATCGCAGTATCGGTAATTTCGCCCATAAAGAGGTTAACCTCCTCCTCCGCATGTGCGCATCGAAGCTAATTAAGGCGCGCACCGCGGCGCTTAACGCATACCTCGCATCCCCCGCACCTCCACCCTCCAACCATCCCAGACGGATAAAGCAAATCGCCACCTCTTACAAAAGAGCAGCATCTCTGAAGCATCGGTAATTAAATCCCCGACTTCTTAAACACCACAGCTCCCCCCATATACACACGCTTATAAAAGCTCCGGCATAATAAGGCGCGAAAGCTCCATAGCCAGAGAGAGTTTACAGCGTCTTTGCTCTCTCTCTCTCTCTCGCAAGACGCGCGCAACGAGGTAATTTGTTCAGCCAAGTAATATGCGCAAGGCGTACGCTCGCGCGCAGTTATAATTAGCCTTCCCCCAGCGCGAGGGCACTTTTGCCAGCGCGCAGGTTCAACGTCTCTCGGCTTAATGACACTGAATAGCGATGATAAATTGCCGCGCGCGCCCGCGTATATAACGTCTTCCTCGCCGTTTACGCCGGGGCGCGACACTTTAGAGCGAGGGAATGAAAAGTCGCCGCGTATTTGCTAAATAATTATTTTAATGCGCGAGAGAAGCGCCTGCAGATGAGAGAGCTTCCGCGCTTTTTTTTTGATGTTTTAGCGAGTGAGGGGTAGAGTTTTAGTGCGAGAGAGCGAGCTTGTTTTGTTTGGGACACGACTATTTATAGGCCGGCTCGCTCACTTCGCGCCGCGGCGTACACGGGGCGTAATCTTTTGATCGCTTTGGGACCTTTCGGAGCGAGCGTGTAATGGGAAATGCGCGTTTCCCTGCTTTTTTTATTGGATTCCCGAGCGCGCGCCCGCGCGCCGAGGATAATTAAATGGCTACGCGATACTTTAATCACTTTGCTTCGTGCGTCATTATGCTTCTTTTTTAGCTTTTTTTTTTCTTTTGGAGTGTTAGGAAACGGGGGGAAACGAAAGCTTCAGCGCTCGACTAAATTTATTAGTAATCATCCACGCAGTTTTTAAGCCGAGGCTCAGCGTGCTTTATTTACATGCGGAATCCGCCCGGGGGAAAATCGGAGCATCAGCGCAGTCATAAATTCATCAACTTTTCACGGCACGGATATATACTCGTCTCCGCTGTGTATCTCGGCGCAATAATACCCTCGCAAATCGTCGGCGCCCGAAGGAGCTTGGGGCCCTAGATTCGGCGCTTTAAATAAATCCTCGCGTCTTATCGATCTCGGGCGCGATCTACTTCGACAGCGCGGATTCTGTTAAACGGGCGAGCCTCTTGGTAAATTAAAGAGAACATATTTGCGCATTAATGGCGCGGCTTCGGTCATACAGAGGATGAGCTCTGAATAATACGGGAGAGAGGAGAAAAAGCGCCGGGGTAATAAGTAATGAAGCGCGCTGAAAATTTTACTGCCGCGGACCGCACTGGGTTTAACGCTCGCGATTAAACATTGAATTTATCGGAATTGAAAGAAGCGCTGGAAAAAAAAAACTGAAAAAAAAAACGGCTATTAGCTTGTCGCTTATATCAAACCGAGCTTATCAATTATCCAGCGAAAGCCAATACTCGCAAACAGTGAAAATGAAATCGTCGAAATTCCAGCGCTAATAAAACACCTTCCACCGCTCTCGTCCACAACACAGCTGAGGAACCCACACCCAGACGGAAGGCCCCATTTTCAAATCGCTCGGATCGTTTAAAAGCCCGACAAGCTCCAGCCGTCGGAATTGAGCGCGCGCCCGGGAAATGGCCGTTTTAGGGGGGGGGGGGGCTGGATTGGGGGGGATCGAAAAAAACATCGGGCGCTCACGTATACGATAAAATATGTATAGATACAAGCTGAGCGAGAGAGAGAGAGCGTGTGCCTGCAGGGCACGCGCCGAGCGCTCGGCGATTCTCTCCAATTGGAATAAATTGACTGCGGACTGCCGGCGCGCCAATGTATTGTTTTAGCGCGCGAGCGATACGCGCGCGCGCCGAGAATATGTGTATGCATGCCGGCGAGTCTCGCTGATTTTAAAGCGCTCGGGTGTATAACAAGCGTGCAGGAAAAATTCGGATGTGTATCAGTAGTTACAGACGCTCCGTTCGAGTATTGCTTTTACAACACGATGAGTCGTGGGTTATGCGCGTAGACGGGAAGACGGCTTTAACGCAATTCGATCGACGTGCCATAATTGTCGGAAAGTTCCGAAACGTTAAATCTAATTGATCGGCATAGAAAACAGCGCGTAAACGGCAGAGCTGGGGAAATCGATCCGTAAAACAATAACACGCTCGAGCTTGGGCGAAAAGAGCTCGGTAAGTGGCTAAGCGAGCCTTCAATTAGCCGAGCTCTCGGGCGTCGCATTTTCAGAGGGCGCATTTAAAGAGAGCTTCTCCGGCGCTCGATATGCCCAGAGAGAGAGCTCTAGTCTAGCTGCGCTAAAAGGCCACACGGCACGAGGCTCGCGCGCAGCTCCTTGCCTATATACAGCCCCCCTGCAGCCGAGGGCTCAGCTCTCTCCTGGCTCATCAATTATTCGGCCGTTTATACAGCTCTCTCCCGATTTTTAGCCCCGCGCGCGCTGCCATATAGTCATAACGATCGGACAAACAGGCTCGCATCGAAACTCTGTGCGCATGCATCGAGTTAAGCCCCCCCGGCTCGCGCTAATTTTTCCTAAGCCAAGCTGCAAACGCGCACAGATGGGGCGGGAAGCGCGCGCGTAAATATGCCGAGGCTCATGCCATTATACGGGGATAGCTTGCAGCAGCAGCAGCATCATCGGTCGCTCGGTTGTGCAAAATAGGCGCGGCGTCGGCGGCGGCGGCAGCCGAAACAAAGGTGAACGTCCCTGTGATTTGATCCTATTAATGTGACCCTCGTGCTAATTAGCGTGAACTGCCGCTGCGGTGATGCGGCGGATAATCGATAACCCAGGCCGGCTCTCCTCTCTCTCTCTCTCTCTCTCTTGCTCTCTGTATATAGCCAGAGCTCGCTGGCGTATATAACCCACCCCTGGCGCTTTGCTCCCCTCTCTCCGCGCAACGACGACAGAGAGAGAGGGAGATCGTTAGGTTCGCTGTTTGACCACTTCTCCGGAACAAAGCCGATGTTACAGGCTAATAAAGCTCCGAGCGGAGCTTACATAGTTGGAAAGCGAGCGCAAGAGAGAGACGGCGAGAGAGAGAGAGAACACTTGGGGAAAAGAGCAGCAGCGCCGCCGAGAGAGCTGTAGTATTATGGAAATAGGTCTAGGCGCCCTCGAGGCTCTCTCCCTCTCTCCTTAGGACTAGCTCTCTCTCTCTCTCTCCTAGATATAGAGCGTAGGATGACAGCCAAGTGGGAGAGATACTGTTGTCTGTATATAGGGGGGAGGGGAAAGTGAGATCGCGACGGCGACGGTCTTTATCCGCAGCCGGAGAGAGAGAGCTAGGCGCGATGTATATGATGGCTCTGCGCGCCGGGAAATGCTTTCCGTGTCGGAGTTAACGCGAGCCGAGAATTATTGGAGAGGTGGGATATGTATATTCCGAAGGCTTTTACTGCCTGCTCGCGCTGATTGTTTAAAGTTCGTGTGTTCTGTCAATTAGGTGGCCGCTGAAAGAGACGTTTCTTGCGCTTGTCTGTAGGGAAGAATGGACTTGGTAAACATTTTTTTTTTAACGGTTTCGTATTTGTCGATCGTAAGGAAATGTCCTTGAAATGCATTGCCGGAAAGGATGTAGTAGTTGTTGGGATGAATTATAATTTTTTTTTATCCCAGCGGTAATCTAATTAGAGAAAATCAATCGTCGAATTAAGGGCACATAATTTATCTATTAATACAATGGAATCGACTTTTAATAAGCTTCGAAGCATCGCGCGAGAGTCGCTTTGAAAAAACTTAACACAGATTCTTTCCTCGATACGGCTATAAAAATATAATAAAACAGCTCCGTATTTATACAGCGCGATTCTCCTTTGAACTGAGCTTGTAAAACATTTAATGCTATCTACTTGACTTGTCATCGCAATATTATCCACTCCTACTCTACGCAATTTTTAATATCAATTAATATAATGTCAATTAAATTGAAATACTCCAAATTAAACGAGCAATACACTTTACATCTCTCCCAACCGATAAACAAACTTAACTTTCATAAAACTCAACATCAACCCAAAACTCTAACCCTCAAACATCTCTTTTCCAGAGAGCAGCGGCAGCAAGTCGACCTCGAGCAGCAGCGGCGGCGGCAGCAGCAGCGGCGGCAGCAGCAAACGAAAGCGGGTCGAGCCAGCGGGCGCCGCTGCCAAGGAGCCCAGCTCCGCGTCCTCGCTCCCAGCCGCCCTGAAGCTCGCCAGCGAAGTGAGGGCGGCGGCGGCGGCTGCGGCTACAGCGACGGCTGCAGCTGAAGCCGAAGACGCGGAGTCAGCCGAGCGTAAGAAGAAAAAAGCGCGCACCACCTTCACGGGGAGACAGATCTTTGAGCTCGAAAAGCAGTTCGAGGTGAAGAAGTACCTGAGCAGCTCCGAGCGAGCCGACATGGCCAAGCTCCTCAACGTCACCGAGACGCAGGTGATTTTTTTGAGCTGTGAAACACTTTCGCTTTTCGACGAGCTGCAGCGCGTTTAACGGGATGAACGGTAGAGCTTTACAAGCTGAAAAATAATGGGAGCTGCAATCTGACAGTCAAATTTTTTGATTCGCGCAGCCCGGCTCGAAATAAACAATGAATATTCATTATTTTTATAGACTGTAAATCCTCGCCGTTTTACGAGGCGATCCGATCGATTATAAAAAATCATACCTCCTTAACTAAACTTGCTCCAACCCCAACGCCACCATTCCAAAAAAGAAATCCTCACCAACAAAGCATCATCCATCAACCCTCAACCACCCAAAATCCCATCGTCAAATCCAGCGCGTCCCGCAAATTGCCAGCAGCCAGCGCAGAAGGCAGTAGGCCGCTCGGGCAACGCTCGTCCAGCCAGCGCGAATTTTGAGTAGTTATACGGTATCGTCCCGGACGCTTCCACTCTCCATCCCCTCCGGTTACACACAGGCACATCAGTGAGAGAGAGAGAGAGAGCGAGTGGGCCACGCCATTCCCGTGTTCGGCTCTCTTGCGCGCGCGCGCCGCTAATTAACATAATGTTTCGGAGCGCCCTTCGAGTGCCGCGGCCGGCTTCGAGAGGACAGTTGCCGCGGCGAAAAAGAAAGGAGAGTCGCGTGGGCGAGCGAGAGAGAGAGAGAGGGTATATAGAGGCAATTGGTTTATAAGGAGCTCTCGGAGTAGGTGGCTGGCTGCAGGCTATCAGAAGCATTAGTGGCAATCAGAGACAATTGCCAGCAGTAGCTTTGTGCTTATTATTGTGGCATGTGCGCGTAATCTGTTCCATCCTCTGATCCTGCCCCCGCGAGCTACGCACTTGACGATTCGAGTGTCTCTGCGCTCTGTGGTGTGCTCTATGGTTATATAGGCTGGAGCCTCGGTGCAGCGCGACGGGCATTGTTAATGCGGCGCGTTTCAATTGCAAAGCGAGAGAGAGAGAGAGCTGTAAAAGTGGCCGGTTTTCGAGTTTAGAGAAAGAGCGGTTTAGTCGCGGCTGGTGTAATGATGTTTAAAAAGCGCGGGCAGTTGTGTATGGGTTCGACTTTATCGAGTTTGCGTATTAATATTGCATAAGCCAGAGCATCTGCTCGCAAACGGTTTATGTTAAATGTATATACGCTAATATACATTTATCCGTAATTAATTCGCTATAGTTGGTTATTCGCGGCGCGAGCGATTATCGAGAGCTACGAATTCGCGCGCCGGGCGATTTATCGAAAGTTTTTAATAAACCCCCCCGTCCGACATTATTAATTCGCGAATTTCGCATTACAAATACATCGCGCTCGATTTATTTTAATTATTTACATTTAAAAGCTCACGCCCCCTGAAAGGATTATTTTTGCAGAGCGGGCCGCTCGGAATCGTTTTCAGCGGGGCAATTACGTGTAATAATTTATTGATAATCTCGAATCATTTTGCAATTTCCATTAAGCCAGCCCGCTCGTTTATACATTTTCATTAAATATTTCGCAAATAACTGGCTTAATTTTATTTGTTTGATGTAATATGCATCGCGTAGCGCTGATTTCGCGAATAATATTTTAAAACAAATTTACGCCCCATCCCTTGTCTCTCTCTCACTCTGTGAGCTCGCGTATTTGTCGGGCAAACGCGCGCGAGCGATCGAAAAAAAGCTGCTGGTTTTCTTTTGCACATTTTTGTTTCATGCTCTTTTATCTGGTAATACGTACTGTCATTTACAACTGTGTTTATTCGTGTCATGTATCTGCGAAACTCCAACCCCCGCTCCTGTCAGTTTACGTTTTTAGTACATTTTTTCACTACAATACGTATAACCAATCCAGTTTTATACGATTTCACAAGTGAATTTTAAAAGTTGTTTTTATAAAATAAATTGTTTAAATTTTTAACGAGCTTTTCGTCGACGTTTTTTTTTCAATTAAATTTGTTATTTGGTTTGTGAGAAAACGATACATTGCAGTAAATAATGTTTTTTTCTGTTAAACATTAGTCGCTTAAATGGTACTAAAATAATAAAAAATAATCTAAATACGAATAGATTATCACAAGTCTGTACTTGCTAAAAACTTTTGCTAACATTAAAAATAGTTCATCAGTATCGAACAATCTCGTAATAGAACCAATATCCATCTTGAATTCACAAATTCACTCCAGTATTAAATCTATTTCATTCGTCTTTATAGGTGAAAATCTGGTTTCAAAACCGGCGAACCAAATGGAAGAAACAGGACAACATCAGCAACGCCGAGGCCGCCGAGCACAAAAATCAGAACAACCCAAAGACCACCCAGTCTAAATCATCATCCAAGCACCAGCATCAATCGAAAGACATCGAGGGCAGCTCGGACTCAAATAATTCACTGCTGGTAAGCGACGGCAATTCGGTGCCCGACAGTAACAGTAGCCGCACCCTGGCCACCCCAGAGCCAGCCGCGCGGCCCTCCAGCGTCGTTGCTGATAACAATAAGCAAAAAATTGGATCGCGAGATCTTGTGGCCGGCAAGGGCCAGGCCAGAGTAATGGATGATGGCGACGAAGAAGAGGACGAGGACGGCCAAGCGGTGAGTGTCGGGGGCTCGATTTAATGGCTAGTTTGTGAGGGGGGTTTATGGTCGACGACCAAGGAATACGAAGGGCGCGTTGTGGAAATTGATTGTTTATGTGTGTGTGTGTCTGTGTTAGCGGTGTGTGACGAATCCTTTTAATCAAGATTGCCGAGTGGTGATTTTCAAATTTTTATCGATACAAGAACAAAGCTTTTTTTTATACCAATAAAAATTAAAAACTAGAGGGTTAGCGGTTGTTACAACCAAATATAGTATTAATCAATATTATACTACGTTACTATCATTTTAAATTTAAAATTCCATTTTTCAGATAACCAGCCTCGACGGGCACGAAAACTTTTCGACGTCGAAGCCGTTGCCGTCGGAGCCGCAGCCGCCGACGCCACCGCCGCCGCCGGCCCCAACGAAAGCCATAAGCACACCGTCAACGCAATCGCCTCCGACGGACGAAGAAGACGAGCGTGCTGATGATGAAGAGGTAGCAGAAGGCACGCCAAGGACGAAGCAAAGCTCAAGTCCGGAGCCGCCCAACAGCTAACCAGCAGTCTTGCGCTCATACTTTCGTAACAAAGCCGCGCTGCTCGTCTAAACGGGATGGGTGCAAGGATAATCGAAACTAGGATGATTTTGCCACGTGAAGAAATAAAGAAACAATAAATTCATGTGGATTTCATACGGTTATAAGTGGAATATAGTTTCGTTAAAGGTTTTGCGAACGCGAAATAAAAAATAAGTTTGTTTTCGGACTTGACTTATTTTACATTTTATCTGTAGTAAAAGTAATTCTATTATAGAAATATTTACGTTACCAAATCCAAAGGAGTCTTTTAAAGACGTTTTAAGATATTTATTTTATCAATATAGATTTTGTTATTAAAAGAACCAGAAAAATAATCATATTCATGGAATTCTTTTAATAAGATTTTCAACTTGGTAAAATTATAATGTTTTCCTTGACAACGCTGGCTCGTGTACGACTGAATCGTCGTTACGAATTAGAGGGAGCATAAGGATATGATGGTTTGCACACAC
Organism: Eupelmus urozonus; assembly: GCA_900480035.1. Lineage (NCBI taxonomy): Eukaryota > Metazoa > Arthropoda > Insecta > Hymenoptera > Eupelmidae > Eupelmus > Eupelmus urozonus. The sequence continues at coordinate 45,966 of UELX01001204.1, forward strand.
GTTGTGTATAGCCGGAAAAAGAGGAATGTATGAATAATTCATACGCAAACTCTTCATTGACTGTTAAATAGCGCACCGAAACTTTTCTATAAGTACACAATAGGCATATAAATAAATATATATATATATAAAAAACGTCCTTTCTCGATTCTAGACTTGCTCAGGGTGGACAAGACGCGAGTCCCGCGACTGTGATTTTAACCGATTTCCTGCCTCATAAGAGAAAAAAAAGGAGCCGCTTTCTTCCTATAAAGTAAACTATATATGTATAGTATATCATAATAAAGGGCTCTGTCTGAAATCACACTGAAAATAGGAGCATTTCGAGGACGCGAAAAGCTTGTACGCGCATAATTTTTCTGCGACGACTCGCGCATATACGTACCTGCTGATACTTCTGCTTCGATGATCGTCACTTTTATCCATTGTACACAAAAACCTTTAAGCGCCTCTCTTCGTTCTAAATACTTGGTAATTATTATTGTGTGATTTGAGATAAAAACCAGAGTGCTGCGATAACTTCCGCTTTAGGATTATACGATGTAATGTTTTAGAAACGCGAAATTTTAGTAATGAGATTATTAATGTATGACCAAAAGATAACAATGTATAAATGGACCGTTGAATGTCAGTCTGTCGAATCTACGATTACGAAGCTTCAAAAATTGTGCATGCTATGCATGAACAAATTATTTTGCTTAATGCGTACAGTATTTGGTTTTTTTGCTAAAGACTAGTAGAGTTTTAATTATACCTCATTATAAGGTTTGACATGTGTAATTCAAAGTACCAGTACGATACTAAACAAAGATTTCTAATTAGTAGATTTTGCCGAGACTTTAACAAAAGCAAAGATTTTATAAATTTTAAATTTAAATCCGACAGTTTGTTATATACGTATACGTGTAAGAATTGATCATAATATAAAATCCACACTTGCGAAGTAAATTAATCATTTCTAAATGATGTCACTAAAAAAGTTCTTATAAGGTACATCTTTTAAAAAGTTATACAAATTTCACATATAAATTAAATAAAAAAATTAGTTTATTTTAAAAATATCTATTAAGTGCCCCGAAAATTTCACGTTTATAAAACGTAGATAAGACAGACATCGAAATGAAAGGCGAGAAAATTAAACACATGTAAAATGGAATGATTTCCTTCCTCTTTATTGTTCCATTTTCTTTAAAAAGATTATAGTACATTTGTATCAAACAACTGCATCTATAGGTTCCATCAACTACTAAAGCTGTACGATAAAACTATTATTGGTAATAAACGTTTATCACAGACTGTAGATAATAACCTTCGTAAATAAGTGTGAATGATGCAGACGTAGATGAGGAAGAGATTGATCGTGATGCGTATACGGACAAATGGAAAATCGGTCTGCAAACGAGACCTTACACATAATTCAAACCCTTTGCCAGTTACAATTGTCCGCCGTGTAGTTTTGAAATGCGCATAAGTTCTCGTGATATGAATAATTAATTCATCGTTGTGGATAACGTCAAAATGTATTACTTTTGTGCGAAAGACAGATTTTAAAAACACTTTTTTCTAATTGATTTATAAGATGGATATAAAAAAAAAAGAAGTGGAAAATGTAAGATCGAAGTTTGTCGATATTTTTTGCGCCAAAGAAAAAGTGTCAATAAAATTGAGATATAGATCCTAAATAAGAGGTTATTTATTTTTTAAAAAATACCTAAAACGATGTCTTATTTTATTTCAGTAACATCTACGCCGATATCCTGTGTTAACAGCCTATCAGGAAAATGGCCCTTTACCGCGATTTCGTTCGCGATCGTGGAATTTCCTCCTTTCTGACTAAAACCTCCCCGAGGTTTTTAAAACTACAATGTAATTTAGACTAACACAACTATTCACCTTACGCTAAGTCTTGATAAGGGAGGTTTATAATTCTCCGAAACGTTGACTTTGTGAATACGTGAATAAATGTATTCTTAAAATTAACAACTTGGTTCGTACAGATCAAGAAAGAAATATTACGTGTTACTAAAACAGAAATAACCCTGGTTATACTATTTTTAATATAGCAAAATCATTATACAGTGCCTTACTGTATCTACCATTAGTGCAATATTTTGGAGTATGTTTAATAAAATATCCTAAATTTCTAGATTTATTTTAAATCATAAATTTTAATAAAAATAAAAAAGTAGCATTGGTAATTACGTCAAAAAGAGCATTTATTGACTACTATACTGTACATCTAGAGAATTCTAAAACTTTAATCAGAAGTTTTTTTATAAAAAAATCTTTCAATAGAAATTTCTTTATTTATTTACTGTAAAAAATTTTAATTATTTTATAAAAGTATTCCTGAACCAAATTGCTTTATAACGCTTCCAACCAAGACTATTGTGATTCAACAAATGTACAGCAGTTAAATTATTCTTTTTGCCATCTTTCATTAGGTACTCGTAAAGGCCAGCAAGATTAATCATATCACTCAAGCGTTCAGTGACAGTTCTAAATTACATCGTAGCATGAGCAAACTTGAATTGCAATAACTTAAGGTTCATTCGTATTATGGCTGCATCAGACGACTTAAATAAGAGAATTTAACTGCCCTGTCAACAATAGCAAGAAATGTATAAATTAAACAATCAAATGAAGTGTTGTATACCATTTAGAGCTTTATCATTGTCAATTTTTTTTTTTATTTTATTTATTTTATTTAAACCATTAAACGGGCAGTTTGCCCTTTACAAGTAAAATTTTTACAGAATATTTAACATAGGCGAAAAAC
>UELX01001205.1:0-48718 GCA_900480035.1 Eupelmus urozonus
TCGTAGATACATTGGGCGATACATCGGCCATTGATTGGCTTACTATTTCCATGTAAGCCCATGTTTCACCAATATATTGCCAATATATCGGCACGGGGCGAATCCGATATATCGATATATATTGCTGATATTTGGAAACAAACTAAATTATGATATATTTGTGCGACATATGGGCAAGTGTCTGAACGATATATTAGCAATATATATATCAATCAATGGCCGATGTATCGCCTAATGTATCTACCGTATTTCGGCGATGGTAAATTTTTTTGCGCGGGTAGTGTAAACAGCACCATAACAAACAACTTGATTGAAAATTTTTACTATTTTCTCTTTAACTTCAGAACTACTTAAAAGATTAAAATGTATTTATTTTTAATAAAACCCTGATATCATTCAGGTGCAATTCTTTGTATTTTCCAAAACTGACATTTCTCTATAATTCCCATATTTTCAACCATCAAATTTCATCTATTACAAAATGATAAGACCACACACTCTCTATTGGAAAATCGAAAAAATAATAGTTTTCCTCCGACACCACAACGATCCTTTCTCATCCTGCGTCAATATTAAAGCAATATCCGCCGTACCATCGAGTAAGCTCGACTGCCAACAAACACTTATACGCTCGTGGGAGGCGAAGAAAAAAAAACGATGCATCGGAAATCCGCCACGAAAGCCGCTAGACACGCGCGCCACGGCGGCATCAAAGTTATAACCGTGACTTTAATGGCTGTTATCCCAGCAGTTTAACGAGGCAAATATTGCAGATTACAATATACCAGCTATAAGGGGGGGAGCCCGCCGAGTTATCGTCGCCGTTACGCAGAGACGCTTCTGCTGCCGCTGCGTTTTTGGCCGCTGCCCAGTCGCAGCAGCGGCTCGTAATCTTATTAGGGTCAATGTTTATGCGCGCCCAGGATTTTCGCAGCTAGGCGGCCGTATAAGTATGCGCATAACGAATACCCAGCCGGCGAATTGAAATTTGAAGGCTCGAGCAGTCGGGGAGCCGGATAAGGAATCGCGACGCGTAATGGAATTTCAATTTTTACGGAGCGCTGCGACGCGTGGAGAGACCCGATGTTGTTTAGCATACAAACAACCGGGCGCCTGGATTTTTGTGCGCCCGGGGAACGCACATCCGTTTTCTTTTCTTCTGTTTGCGAGTTAAGTGATTGGTTGGTTAGAGGACGTGGCGCGAGCGGGTTTTAGTGCTGTTGCCGAGGCGAGTCTGATTTAAATCTGCGGAAATTTGAGGAGAGGGATTTTCCGGATTTTGGTGAAAGTTTTTACTTGCTTGCTTGCTTTTATCGTGTGCATTTTTATTGTTATGCGTTATTTTCTGTAATCTGAATGATTAAAAGACGAGAGCTTGGGGGAGAAATTTGAAAGTACAATTTAAGTAAACAGAACGTAGGTATTACAATACATTTTCTTTCTACACGAGGATGAGACTGCATTTAGTCAGCATTTATTCCAGGGGTTAATAGTTTCCTAATGATTAAGAAAATGTTTTTATGGAACATCGATAAAAATGATGACCTATTTATTTTTCGGTCTGATCATAATTGATCTCTACTACTTATTTGCTCGTTAATTTCGTTTTTCTCGAACACTACAAAAGACTAAATTCTTAGTGACTAATCGAATATATATTTTCGTTTTATATCACATTACATTCCATTATCCCGCCGCTAACCTCTTAACAAAACGTAGACGTTCACAGATGTGTAGCTTTTGTGTTCCCAACCCTTAACCCCTAATCGTTTCCGCATTCACCAAGGGTACTTATCTCTCTCCGTGATGTAAGAAGAACTTTTTTCCGCGTGGAAGAAAATCTTTGTATGTATAGGCTGGAAACAGATGGTAGGGAAGTGAAACTTTAACGTTTTTATTGGAAATACTTGGGTCAACCCGTTTTGGCTTCGTTGAACCAGTAGAACGTATATTTCTGCTTTTTCGGTTGCTTTGCTATATGATTCATGTATTAAGCTTGATGATGTAAGAAAGTAATCATTTTAATACAATGAAGAAACTTTCATGTTATTAGATATTTCCGATTTGTTGTAATATCTAAACCGGAATTCTATGTATGAAAAAGTACTATTTCTTCAAAATATGTTTTACTTCAAAACACAACATTGCTTGTCGCATTCTTAAATTTATTACCAAAAAAAACATCTTAAAATAATGCTTTTTTAGCTTTAGCATATGTCTATGAGCGATCAGAATTCAAATCCAATCTCTCTGTAAAAAATTCAGTCCAAGCTGAACGCATGCAATCTTAATCGAGCGTTTCGCTGAAACTTTAATTGAGTCCTTCCTACCGGAGCTTCCAATATACCAAAAAAACCGGAACTATAAATATACAGTCGAAAAATTCAGCTGCGTCCCTTCAAATTTATATTCCCTCACTATCGAACGAAGAAAGGGAGCTACCAAAGGGCAAAACTAGAAGATATAAAACCCGCGTTCTGATATAGAAATGCAGCTCTCGAACACATTGCCTCTCGGTACCCAAGCAGACGAAAAGTAGCGGACGCAAACATTCATACTAAAAGCATGCGCTCCCGAGCTATCCGTATATACGTGTAAATATGCATATCTAAATGTGTCCACGTGGATACACAAGGCTAGGACATCATAAAATTCGGCCACGTCGCATTACAGTCCGCGCAGAGAGAAAGAGAGGAGGCAGAAGAGATAGACAGCGACGACAGCTGCACGGATATACAGAGGAAAAAAAGACATGGGTGTCCGGCGTTTTCACGACCCTACTCATTTCTCCTCTATATCTAGCTCTCTATTTTACCTTGTTTACGGCTGGCATAAAATCGCGTATCAATTTTTTTACAGACCTAATAACGCGTTCACGCGCTCGAAATGCCCGTGGCCGGGGCTCGTAAATGCCTGGTCTCGATGGACGCGCGCTCGCAGCTCTCGTTCACCGGGAGAACGTCGCGCGTTTTAGGTGCAGGGTCAGTTGCACATGAGGGAGGAGCGAGAAGGGGGGGGGGGGAACATGCTTACGCAGAAGAAAGATCGAGAGCTCGCGCGCCAGTGCCGCGCAAAATTGGATCGTGAGGAAGTTTAAATTTTATCGGACCGCTTCGGGGAGAAGGAGAATTTACGAGTTGGAATAAATTTTTGCGAGTTCCGCGCTGGGAACTGATTAGCTTTTTTTTTAGGGGAGGGGGGACTCGATGACGTTCCGTCAAATGTGTCAAAGGATATTTTTTTGGTAAACAATTTTAGAGTGCTTTGGGTGTTGGGGAATAAAGTGTTTCAAGCTTCGATAAGATATTTCGTTATGAATAATTTTTATTTATACTTTGTTTGTATTTATTCTGTCAAATGTGTCAAAGGATGCTTTTTTGATAAACGATTTTAAAGAGTTCTTTGGATGTTGGAAAATAAAGTATTTAAAGCTCCAATAAGATATTTCGTTATGAATAATATTTATTTATATTTATTATGTCATATGTGTCAAAGGATACTTTTTTATAAAGTATCAAAAAGATATTTCGTTATGAGTAATATTTATTATTTATTTTAACAATATTAATTTTTTGTCTGTTATCTAATGGGGGGAGTGTGGAAGTAGTTGAACGTCGAGTGAAGTAGAAAGAATAGGTGTTTATAATTTCTTGTTAGCACGACATATGATTTCAGTTCAGTAGCACCTGATCAAGATAAGTATGTAGAGTGTATGTAATTTAATCAATTAGATTTAACTTGCATAGATTTTAGACAAACAAAAAGAACCAAAAGATCATTTTCTAGGGTTGTGTCTATGATAAATGTCAACATATAAATTTAATAACTAAAAATATTATACAAATACTTTTTTCAATAATGTTAAATAAATATTTATTTGATTTCAGGAATTCTTCTTTTGCTTCAGTGAAGTAGTAAAAATCTGTTTTAAATAAAACAGTTTAAGGCTATTTGAAACAAATTAAGTTAATAATAACTAAGTTTGAAAATTAATTAGATAATAATTATTTATTAATATGTTTGTTTATGTTTTGCAATATACTAAAATAAGGTTTCCTTTAAATATTTTATTTTATACTGTATATTCCGAAAAAAATGTTAATGTTTGCACTTACCCCATAGTATTGTTAGATAATGCAACTTTACTTTGAGACTAATTGAATATTATTGTTATCTTCCCTAAATACTGCAGAACGTGCATATATTTTTTTTTATTAATGCAGCATTTTATTAAAAATAATAAAAATTGTAAACATGTGTCTATTGGCCCAATTGGCTCTTCCCTACTTGTTTTGATTTGATTTTTATTCATTTTAACAGTAGCTAATCGATAAGGTTGTATAAAACTGTAAATTCTTATTTTGCTTGATAATATATTACTTACTGTAAATCATGTCTCATATCAGTTAAAAAAGGCCCTCTACCTTTTGCCATTGTCACCTTCTTTTCAAAGAAAAGATCAAAACTCTACTCAAAACTATTTTCTTACAAAAAACCAATCTCAAAATTTAAAGACCCTTCCTCATACTCTGCCCGTCAAATATTACAATTTCAAACAATACTGGCTCACGCCTCATCATTTCCCATCCTCTAAATTGACGCGAAGCTCTCCATATGTACAAGATCACCCGCACCCAGCGGACAATCGTTAAGAAGAAAAAGAGTCGACCGGCGCCGAAGAAACATATATTCCATCTTTTGTTCGTTCGTCAGGTAGGATATGAGTGGTGGCCGAGAGCAGCATTGATGGATCGTAAGAAACGTGGATTTGGCTCCGAGCGCGACTGAATAATCGCGCGCTGCGGGGCTCAGGATACCATTTTTCGTTCGGGGTAGTAGACGCGAGTGTGTATATACCGCGTCTTGGGAAATTCACGATTGATCGCATATAATAACAATGGCCGTAAGTTATATTGACCTTTTTCCAGAAGAGAATCGCGGTATGTTTTCTATTCTCGAGGTGTACGATGCATGCTTGAGTTTTACTATGTTATAAATGGATGTTTCTGTCGAAGTGTAATTATTTAAAATAGATGGAATATTGTTTTGTTCTATAGATGAGCGCATTTGTCGTTTTATTCATCTCATGCGAGCTAAAATTTATATTTTTATCTGAAATTCGCCATTAACTTTATAGCGTTGACCTGAATCTGTATCCATTAGTTTTTATATTTCGCGCATCATTGGCTCGAAAACAATAAAATATTAAATAAAAATGGTTTTTGATGTTTTATTGCATAATAATTATTGAATATATAAAAGTAATCGCTTTCAGTGATTTCGAAATATATTGAAACGCTAAATTTAAAAATCAAATGTTTTAAATAGTACTAATTAATACGAGAACACATTGGAAAATAATCATATTTTCAAAACTTCAGTGTCCACTTTTTAAAATGTGAAAAGTGTTCCGGAATGTATTGACTTTAATTAAAACTAGCTCATCTAAAATTCTCACAATTTCCGGGCAAATACGTAAAATTGTGAATTTGCTCACTGCACGGGGGGCACTATTTCAATTACACATTTTCCCCGTTTTTCGTAATTGAAAACTAGAGCCCCGAAAAAAAGGTATAAAACGCAGACAGCTTCATGCATTCGGAAAGAGTACGTGCATACATAACATTGCGCAAAACGGCAGCACGCATTGGCCGGGCTTTTTTTTCGTCGAGGCGCGTATATACGTGCACGAAATGCGGCCCCTCAATGGCTCGGGCATTTCGCTTTCACGCGATAATGTTCCGGCAATCGACGAACGCGGATAAATGAATTTTACGAGGGAAATCCGGTGTGTTGTCGATGTGCGGCCGCGCGGCCCTGTGTTTTACAACAGCTTTTTCGCGAGGTTGCCCGCGTGCTCCGAGGATGGGGAAACGAGAAAATTGGGCGAATGACGTCACCGCATGCTGCTAGGGCCGACAAGCTGGACGCTGAATTTTCTGGGATTAATTGATGCTTTTATTCGAGAGGATTTAATGCCTTCCGTTGAATAAAGAATATGGAATTTTATTTAGCTTTAAAAATCTCATTAATAAGTAGTAAGTTACAGGCATTGTAAAATGATGTACCCTTTTAAAAGATTTTTAGGGCGAGCTTGTTTTTATCATCTTCTGTCGTGGAGTATCTATTGTACATTTTGTTCTTTCAATATTAAAACTATTCAATGTTTACATTACATATTTACGTTAATTTTCATTTATTATTATCAATGCTTTTTACAAGAATGATATTATCAACAATTCAAACAAAAATCATTTTATCTTGGTTTGAATCAATAAAAAAGTTATTCTCTTATAAAAGATAAACATTGATTTTTTAAAACACAAGTGACTCGGAAAGGCCGATTAAATTTGTATGTCATTGATTTTTTTAAATCTTTATGCGAATAGTTTGATAATTTCACTTTAATTTTCGTAACTCAAACTCAACTTTTATAAGGGAAAAAACTTAAAGTAAAATTTATTAAAAGTAGAAATCGTAATTAACTTCGCTTTTAATAATATTTGTACAAAATTATTAATATTTTATTTAAGAATAAAAAAAAATTGCCTTCATATTAAGTCAATGTTTGTCACTACCGAGAATAAATTATAAAGTATGATCGTAAGCACATAGATTTATCAAGCTTTTTTTTCTAATAAGGCTCATGACTTTTCAATTATTGCAAAATTATTTAGTTACTACCTTAAAATGTATTAAATATTTGATCGTATGAACTTTATGTCATCGGTTAATATTTTTTATTTAGCGTAGTGTGTAAAAATAAAAGCAAATTACTGAAGTACAATAAAAACAAAATCCTTTGCTTTTTTACACAACAAATATTGAAAGAAGTAGTTCTCAATATAATCACAAAACTCTGAGTTTGCATAACTTTAATTCGAACAAAATGAAAACCTCATTGACCTATGAAGTTCTTAAGTGGAGAGCGTGACATCTCTCGGAACGTCGATAGAATCAATATTTAAGTAAAAACACCACAAATCACTACAGATTCTCTGCTCTTTGTGTGCTAAATGAATGAATGTATTACACACTTATTAAAACAGTTGCGCTAAGTACTTTTGTTAACTTATGGAATCTACGAATCTTACTCATCTTTAACACTCATTTTGTGCAATTAGTTTTAAAAAATAGTAAATGCAACTGTTGTTAACTACTACGCTTGAATTACTTTAATCACTTGTATTTATCATCCGCAAGCAAGACATAAACAATAAATCCCATCCGTGTGTAAAATGCCTGCTTAGCGCACTAATTGCGAAATATTCTATATCATTATCTCCCAAATCCATTTAAACAACTTTACATTTGAAAAAACCAGCATTAAAAATACCTTAAACCTACTCCTAAACTCCAAAAAATCCACATCTCACCTTAAGCGTGTCCTTCTCCTCCATCTGTATGTTCGGCCCGCCGGGGTCCGCCTCCGACGTGCTGACGTCGCTGGCGAAGTCGCAGGTGACGATCGGTATCTGAACCGGCTGGTTCTCGATCGTCGCCACGTTATCAATGGCCAGGGGCGACTTGCGCTGATCGCTGCCGCCGGTGCCCGCCGAGCTGCCCGTCGTCGTCTGCGTGAAGCTCGTCTGGCGTATGTCGGGCGACTCGGGCGGTGGCATGGCCGGCCTGGGCCTGGGCTGCTTGCGGATGCCGCGGCGAGCCCTCGCCTTGGCCGCGAAGTAGATGCGTATGTACACGAAGACCATGATGCAGGAGGGGATGTAGAAGCTGCCGAGGGCTGAGTATACTACGTAGCCGATGTCCTCCGACAGCTGGGAATGGAGACGTATTAGATTAGATAGGATTTGAGAATCGTATTTCAAAATAAGTAAATGATAATCTTGTATTTTTTTATACTAATTTTTGTTAAAATAATTTTAGCAGCAAAATGTTAATTTATTTGTAAACTTTTATTGCATTAAAAATTCAATTGGTAAACTGACAAGCTTTTGGCTTGAGTTGCAGGATGCGGGTTCACATGAACGACCTACGTAATATGTTCTTCGGAATGGTCAAGATATAAAGATAACATTAAGTAGAATCATCAGAGTGTGGTCAGACCAAATGTATACATTTCCCTGTGTTAATTTTTTCACCCGTTAAGGGTCTTTAACTATTTATTTGTTCACTATATATTATTAATTATCAAAGTTGTGACTTTTATGAAATGAACTTTTATGTTACAATAAGCTTAGGACTATGAAAAAATAATTCGTATCTTGAATATCCTTTTCAATACTAAAAATATACTTTTTTACATTTTTATTCGGATTCATTCTCCAAAGTCTAATGAAATACAATGTAATGTTTACGTAATGTTGTATAATAATTTATGTACAGTGAAGCTTTCGTCACTTTAAATTGAATACACTTCATTACGTAAATTTTACATGAATCAGTGCAGAATCCGATTTAACAATAAACAACGAATTCACACTCAGTATTTTAAGGTCATTTTAATATTTCGATACGCAAACATGATTTATACGACAAATCGCATAAGCTTGAAAGGTGCCCTGAAAATGCAGACGTTAAAACACATTTCCTCATATACACGATAGAGCAGACGCGTGAAAGCGCACAAATCACCGTCTTTCAAAATCATATTTTTTTTCTCCATCCAGCTCGCCACATGCCATCGCATGTTATATGCATGAGAGCCAGGGCTCGCAGAGCCGCGCCGCGCACAAAAAAAAAAGTTTTGCCGGAAGCTCAAAAATCTTGTTAAGTAATTGGACGAGCGTAGAAACGCAAAATAACGACCAATGATATGTTGGCGCGCGATGAAAATTCATGAAACCATGAATAGTAATGCGTCGTCCGCTCTCACCCTGACGCTCGGACCGTGCGCCTATATGGGAAAAGTACATATGGCGCGAGTCAGAGGGCTCGACGCTGCATTTTGGCGCGCAGAAAAGCACAATTTAAAAGTGCTGATGTAGGCCGAGCGACGGGACGGAAGAAATCTGTATTAATCCAATTGGACAACCTGTTGTTTGACTGGGACGGAAGGCGCGGGAAAATTTTTAGGAGCGGAGTTTTACGGGCTGCTGCTTTTTTAATATCATGAAATTTTGAATTTTGTTTCTTCGAATTTCCCAATCATAGTTTTTATAATTATTTATATAGTTTTCATAATTATATTAATATTAAAATAATTATGAAATTATCAAATATAACAAAATTAACGATAAGTTCATAAAATTACAGTAAAAACATAATCAGAGCAGAAGATAGAAGCTTATACGCGTAGCATCGTAAGTTTAATAATTTATTCCGATACATTTTCCGCGGCTCCTCCATTAATTGTTGAATGATAAACGACGTTGCGATGCAACGACGCAGTTTGGAAGCCGCGACCCATTGTCCAAGCTCGCCTCATTGTTACCGGGGCTAATTTACAACAATGACGTTAGCCGTTGCGGCGATAAATTCGCGTGCGAATGCGAACCAAGAACGATAAAAAATATTGAGCAAAATTGCACTCAGAGCTTGATGCTTTATACGAGCAAAGATAAACTAATTGTAATTGACTTATCGTTACTCTTATCTAATAATTATTTTCATAAACGAGATGCATTCGTGTGTGCAATCTCTTTTGGGTTATTAATTCGATTATTTGACTGTTACGATTAATTTTCGGAAAACAAAAACTTGATATTTGCGGAGCGTATTTTAATATCAATTAGATTTATATTAATTTCAAAATTTTACTTTTTAATGGAGCAGAAAAAATGCTTTCAATTTCTTCGGCATATCAGTGGCAACGTCAAAGGAATTACCTAGAATCAATTGCACGAAAATACGATCAATTTTTTTTTCGACGTGAAAGCCGTGCAGAGTTAACCGAAAACACTAACAAACCCCGAATAACAATTTTCCACCCAATAAGAGCAAAAATGAAAAAAACGGCAGAAAAAGCGGGGAAGAGAAAGAGAGAAAAACAGTCAGACACGCTGGCGAAAAATGAGAAAAACGGCAAGGGCAAGCTCTCAGAGAAGGATAAAAAGGTTCGAAAGTCCAGCGACCTTTTCCGATAGGGTCTTTCTTTCATCCCTTCGGGCTTTGCTCTTCTCCCCCCTCCCTTCCCTGTCTCACTCTCTCTCTCTCCCTCTCTCTTTCTCCGCTTTGTCGTCACCGCTATATACGAATGGCTGGCCAATTATTCGAAACCTTCGTGTGTATTTGAACCTATACTCCCTCACCACTGGCCCTCGAGAAATCTTCGAGACGTCCTTTTCATTTCCTATGCTGCTTTCGTCATCGACGGCTTCTCTTCTCGCTCTTTTTTCCTTTTTCGGTGATTTCCCAAAAGTGACCTAACATTTTTCAAATATGGTGATTTTTGATTATTCTGGGTTTCTTATATGATGTTTCAGTCGGATGATAATTCAATCACTTTAGGGGAATAGAAAATTAAATCTGCGGCTTCGGTAACTTTTTGAAAATTGAGTTTTTATCGAATTTCCCAATCAAGCGACTCCATTGTTTGTGATGAAAATTGAAAAGAAAAACTCTATTGATAGCTCGAACTATTCCTTTATTGGTATTGCGATCGTTTGGGGCATTTTGATTTCTCTTTTCTAGCTGTACAATATATGTAGGTATTTGTAATTGATAATAACGTTTAATATGGTTTGAGATTGTCATATATTGTAATTGAAATTTCAATGTTCAATTACAATGTTTAACAAAATTTAGCATCATTTCCATGATTATGATAATATAGTTAATAAGGAATCACAAATTTAATTTTGAAAATATTTATATTAAAAGGCAGAGAAACAAAAGCAAAAATGAGAGGAAAATCGAAAATTGTCTATTCAGTATTTCGGCACTTATTTCGCACGTATTCTACCTATTTTAATATTTCTCTTTCAACTGAAAAAAATTATTCAACCCCAACCTACCAAACGATAAAAGAAACAGCAAAGTGCATAACGACTTTAATGAAATATAAAAGAACCAAGAAAATTCATTTCATTTTGGCACTCTATTTCAATATTGTTCTTTTACAAAACTGTTCAAACACTTCATTGTAACCTTTTAAAAAAGTTTTGGCTCGTACTTCCAAGCATGCTGTTACATGTAAATGAGCGCATCATATTTATTGTAAATTTGCCTATAACAGTGGTAACATGTATATACTATATAGTGTACTACAGAGGGCAACTCTTCTAGGTCTTTCTCTATCCAATAAAATTCAACAGAGCCGGATATAAAAAAAAGTTGGTCCACAGTCCGAAAGCTGCTCGCTGACCCAATTAAATTTCGCGATACTTTTTCGCCTTCCCTTTTTACCGCCATTTATTAAATTTCCTCTATTTTTCTATATTGCATCGACATCGCTGAAGTCTCAACGATTTCTAGATTACTGTTACTTATATTATTGCAGTAGACCAGATAAGAAATTAAATATCTAAAATATCTTAAATTAGACAATTTTAATGATGCATTTTTAGTACACGAATTTTGCTCGCCAGATTAATTTTTTTCTTTTAATTAAAACAAATAAAAAAATTATTTTTAACGGTTATTTATTTTTAATTAGCAAACATATTGGCAATCAATCTGAACGGTAATAAAATTTGTTACAAATTTAAATGTTTTAAATTTAAACAGTTGCACAATAATAAATAAAAAAATCATTATCGCTTTAATCAAAACATTCGATTAAAAAGACCGCTCTAAAGTTTAAAATTAACTATAATATATTGATTTCCGTCATTATCAGCAGCAACGCAGTGTCAAATCCTCGTGAAATTCACTAAAAAGAAAGGCAAACACCCCCAGCAAAAACGCAAATATTCATTAAAAATAATAAAAACCGCACCTGAAACTTTTTCATTTACGTTCCCAAACATTCTAAAAAGCTCCCGGCAAATATTATCTACCAGCCCGCCTCTAAAAAGTTCACAGCCCGGCCTACGAGCGACATCCGCGAAAACGGCGCTTATCCTAATTAATGTGCGCGTCGTCGCGGGAACGTGACTACGAAAAACAGAAAACAAACGAGCGAGAAGCAAAAAAAGGAGGGGAAGGCGGAGGGGAGGGGGGAACGAGTTCGCGAAACGCCGTGGGCAACTCGGGGGAATCCCCGCGATAATAAGGCCAAGCGAAATGTCAACTTTGCTCTCTTGCGAGTACGTGTATACAGCCGGCTGCCTTGCGGGCTCAGCTCGCGACTCTGAGATCCGCGCCTTGTACTACTGTGTGTGCTTAATAAACGCGTAAGAGCACTGCGAGAGATAAGTAATTAGATGTTTCGGAACGCTGGCTCGATGTTAATAAGGATAATTGTAGGAAATGCTGCGTCGTGAGCGCGCGACAAGAATGAGGTGAAATTTGCAAGAGAGTTGAATTGAAATTAATGGAGATACGAGTTCTGATGGTTTCGGTATATTTTTTTTCGATATTGACTTAAAATTAGCGTAATTATACTTATTATTTGCAGAACGAGTAAAGATAATAATTTCATAATTAAATTAATAATTTGTGTTTATTGAATTGATTGAGCCTAGGACCAAAAAGATTATGTAAAAAGATACTTCTCATTGCTGCGTGAAAAATGTTCATATAATTTCTTTATTTTTTGCTATAAAATGTAATAATCTATTTATATTTTGTGAATATATACAATAACTTTTAATAGATGATTTTTCTTCGTATATTAATATAAAGAGTGCGCTCCAATAAAATTATTTAATAACAGAAACTTCCAATAAAATCCAATATGATAAAAAAATAATTTAAAACGAAAAAAAATCTTTAAAGAAATCATTAACTCTTACAACTCAAGTAACACTCCCCCTAAACTGCCAACTACAGCATTACCCTCATTTTACAAGACATAAACAAAAAAAAAGACCTAAAGAGCCATACATTAACCGGTCCCCGTTCCATCCACGAATAGCAGTCGCGGGTAACGAACAAAATACTTTCAGCATCTCGCGCCACTAAGCCGGCGTAACTATATTCATGCAAATTTGCGCGTTGCGAAGCACTTTGCCAGCGAACACATTACTCTGCGTGCCTCGACGCGACGGCGACGCTGCGCCCCTTTTTTCGATTCCCCCGCAACGAAAGGAAAAAGAAGCGAGCTCTAAGGGAAAGAGAGAGAAACGCGAGACGTGCCGGCGCATGGAAATAGGCCCTCGCGGCTAGGAAAAAGTAGGAGAGCACGGAGACGAATTCCGCCGGCGGGTATATATCAGCGGGCGCACGTACACACAGAGACTGCGAAGTGCGTTGAGCTAGGTTAGGTATGTGTGTCGTCAACCCTTTTTTACTCTCTCTCTCTCTCTTTCTCCTTTTTTTTTTGCTTTGTATTCCTCGTCCGCCTGTGCGCTTCTTTCATCAGGCATATTTTTCTATAAAGCGTCATTATGCCCGACTTTTCTGCGACGCGCGCGCGCTGGGAGACTTTGATGGATACGCGGTTTTGTTGCTTTACGCTTTAGCGGGGTCAATTGAAAGGAGAGTGTTGAAAAAGAGTGTTTAAATTGAATGTCACAGTGCGCGGTTTATTCTCTTGGTTTAGTGAGCTGAATAATCAGATCTAATGGACTTTAATAGTAAAATGATGCATTTTATATGATTAATAAATAGAGGATTTGTATTTTTTGGTTCTACATCCAATAATTTTTACTTCAAATATTTAGTTTGAAAAAAATGTATTTGTATGTATGTATTACCTTTTCATCTAACCATTTGATATTTAATGTATGAAAATATTAAACTATATCACATTTATAGACAAATAATGCCAGTTTTTAACCGACTTGGAAAAAAGGAGATTTTTAATCCGACCTAAATTTTTTCTTACATTTACACAGCGATTTTTCCAAAACTGCTCGACCGATTCAGATAAATTTTTTTTATTCGAAAGAGGATAATCCGATGGAGGTCCTATTCCAATTTTGTAAGGATTGGTCCAATATCTGACCAGTAATTTAATTTTTGTAGGTTTTGTTTTTACGTTTCTTTTTTTTTTACTTGAGCGGTAACCGATCCTAATGCCTGTAATAGATTGCATGTATGTGTGTGTACATCTAGATCGATCTTTAATAAACCAAAGTGTTTAAAATTCAATTTATCTTAATAGTTTCCGTCAATTTATGAAATATATTTTTGTATATCGATTACTAAACTAAAAAATTTGAAATAATAATTTTTTGAAAAAAAAAAACAATATATATAATCAATCAAAAGTAGGAATAATTGATAGAAACTTTATGGAAGTCGATACCGTATTTTAAACTACAATTTAAAAAAGTGAAGTTGTAAGAAACAACTATAAGAGCAAGTGTTAAGACAAATGGTTGGCACGAAAAGAATTTCGATTTCAATTTTGATTTTTCTGAAATACTGTGCCGACTTCAAAAAGATTTTTATCGATTACTTATACTTTTTAGTATTTTTTGAATATTTTTTAACACACAACACTCAAATATGCAAGCGCAAAAAAATACATTTTATTGGCAGATTCAAAACACAATGCCAATTTACAATTTCCACAACAAGAGTCGCAATCAGCTCCCATCCAATTCTTCCCAACGCCTCAAAAGCTATTTTTTCCGCTCTCCCCATGTCCCCATTCCCCTTTCTCTTTCTTTGCGGATACTTTCGCAAACGTCGCGGAGAGAGTCGAGCAGCAGAGCAACTCGGAGCAAGTTCGCTTAACGACGCGCGCCGGCAAAACGACCTGCCAAGCAGCAGCGGCGTCGAGCGTAAAGTCCATTCTAGATAATTCCCGCGGATAAAATGAAACGCGCCGCGGAATCTACGGGCCGCGCTGCCTAGAATTCTCAATATGTGTGGCCTCTTCGCGTGCCACTGCCCGTGAGGAGCTTCGTGGCACGTACTGGCGCTCGCTGTTTCGGTCAACCTTTTTTTCGCGTGCTTTCTGCTTCCGCCGACACTCGACTCTTCCTGTCTCTAGCGCGAGATTATCTTTTTTTTATGGGTGTACTGGGGATGAAAGTAATTGTAGACTTTTCATTAATTTTTTTTTCCTTTTTGCGGGATTGCACTTTTGATTAAATTGTTATCTTTTGCTGTGATGGTGTTCTGCTGATTAGGAAATGGTTTTGAATTAATCTGAGAAATTATTTTTTAAGTATATTTTTGTTAAAAATTAATATCAAATTTTGATACGATCTGTTATTTTGTTAAATAGTGGTTCAGTTTAAACAAATTTAGATTTCTTTATGATTTTTTTTTCATAACGTAAACCGGGGGAAGACGTCACTTGGCTATATTTTCTATGTTTACATAGAAACGGCAATGGGAGTTTAATTTTAAAACTCTCCATTTAAAAAGATTTTAAAATACTCCATTTAAAAAGATTATTTTTTTGGAAGATTACAAATGAATAAATATTTGAACAATTCATACAGTTTTAATTAATTTCAATCAAAATTTGAATGAAGATGATATTCAAGAATTTCAATTTGAATTAAAATTCTCAAATTTCAAGCATTTATTAGTCAAAGTACGTTCATAAATTTAAATTTAAATGTTGAAAATAATATTGCATGTACGTTAAATTTTTTGTTAGTAAGGTCCGATAGTCTTACTATCACCGAGTATGCAGATTAAACCATTTAATAACTACTAGATAAAGTATACAACGATATAAACAAAACCAAGACATGGTTGCCCTTCATAATGGTACCTCTATTTCATTCTACAAAATTTTGAGTCAATATTTTGAATCATCTAAGAATATCATTTAATTGAAATTTTTAAAAAATCTCATTAGTAAAATAATTCTAAAATACCATTCTTAGATGCTTTAAAATGTTGGCTCTACATTTTGCAAAGATTTAGTTTTTCATTATGGACAACTACTATGTCTTAATTTTTCTTATATCGCAATGCATAAGAAAAAACTGTTTAATCTATATTATGGGTAATAGTAGGACTTCAGCTCTTCTCTAAAGAAATTATCATTTATCTAATTTAGAAAGCTCTTTTTAGGCATTAAATTGATTTATTACTTTTACAAACCAAATGGTTTTGAAGATTATTAAGACAAGGCTATTATCTTTCTTATCTTACACATCAAAAGAATGTCCGTATCAAATGAATCTTTGCTATCTGGTTCTCGTAGTTGGATGAATATTGGAAAAAATAAAAACAAATAGACTGGATGCATATTTGAGATTACAATATAAATGAGCTTTTGTTAGCATATTGCAATATTCTGCATACGAATGATATTTGTAGATTTATTTGCGGATATCGAATTGAAGTAGATATAAATATTTTTGGAAGTTAATAAAAATTATTTAATCTAAAATTTTACAGTCAATAAGATTATTTATTATAATTATGAAGAAATTAAAAGTCTTTTTTTATTTGTCAAATACTTGTTAACTTTTCCGTAGTAATTGCAAATGATTATAGATATATTAAATCCAAAGTAAGAGAATTAATATTAGCTACGTTACCCGCGCCCCGGCAAAGAAAGCAAAAGATTCTTCAAATTTGAATGTACGAAATCTGAAGTTTAAAATTATTATTAATATTCAAATGAACAATACCGCACTATATTATTAAGACAATGCATAATAAAATTTCTGTCCAGTGTTCATGGTCATAAAGTTTGCGTCCATCACCACATTAATCTTATAGTGCAGTGTAACAGGCCTGGAATTCAGGCCAAAATATCCGTGGAACAGTGAAAACTTTCGAAGCCAAATTCTAGTGCAGTTTAACTTCGATAACTTCCACTAAAGTCGATTGTTTTGTTCAGTAGATTATAGATTTCGTACAATAAGTTTATCACCTGTCCGATTGAAACTAATGCGGTATTTTATAATATTATCAAATGATAAATGACAATCAAAAATTAAAACTACCGCTTACGTTTCAGTAAACCTAAAAAACATTAAATTGATATCAAAAACTTAACTTTGAATCTCAATAAAATGTATACAAGCGCCTTCCAAGTCTTCAGCTATCTATACCTTATATCCTTGCTGCGCGCGATTTCTTATATCTCCACATTTTATTATGCATCACCTTCATCCCACACGTAAATTCAAAAGCCAAACAATTCCAGCTTTATACGAGGCTGTAAATTACCCCATCGGTTTTCTCGATCGCGCCTCGATCTTTCGCCCGCTCAACCGTCAATCCGCGAAAAGAGCCCCGCAAATAAACGTATACGCGCCCGCGCAACTTCCCTACCCGATTTATGTCCGAGTCTATCGGCTGCTGCACATTTCGCGCACGACCGACGTCGAGATTTTTCGAGGCGATGCGCCGTTATATGCGTCAACCCCCCCGGATGTGTTTTATATTTTTTTTTCTCTCTTTAAGTATAAGCTTGTATAAAATCGAGTTTCATATTTACGAGCGCGTGCGTCATTTTTTCCGCTCGTCATTTTCGCCCCCTGATTATTATCGATGTCATCTGATGTATTTATGGCAGTTTGTTCCGGGTCCGTTTTTCTCTCTTTCTCTTTTCTTCTTCCTCTTGAGATATCCTCGAGGAAGCCAAGGCTTTTCCTTCCCGGGGGGAAATAGAGCGAGAGAAAGAGAGAGAAAATGAGAGGGAGAGAGTCTCTGCAAAGGTCTACTCCTTTTGTCTTGGGCGATATCATCGCTTATGTTTTTGCGAGGTGTATATGCGTATACCAATACGGAGGCCAGATGTTCTGGGTTATTTTTACTTGGGCCGCCTACTCGATTCGCATTTTATTTGATAAGGTCGAATGAATTACGGGTTAATAGACAGCCTGAGCTTTGATTAAGTTAAACACAATATAGATTTCTCTTTGTGGCAGAGGAAGCTACTTTCTTATGATAATTTTGCTATTGAATATTGTGGTTTGCTATATATAGGCAAGCTATTTTTAGAGTTGGTTTGTAAGGTATTCAGTTCTTCTTTTAAGTAATCTTATTAAAAAAAACTAGCTTCATAGTTATTATAAAAATTTTGATTAGGAATCTACGGTAATATTATCGCAGAAAATGTATATTTTGAATAAATTAGGTTCTCCCCTACTTTCTTTCTTTATATAAAAACTCGATTTAATAAACCTACGATTTATTAAATTATAGTGAAATTTCTTAATTTATAAGCTACATTATTTAATAAATGGAGAAGTTTTAAAGCGAATAATAAACATTGGTGTACGGTGTATACAGTAAGTTGTACATTTACCAAATGATCGAATAATGTATTTATTTAAATGATACGTACTTTATCATATTTTAAGTACATACTTTGTATGCAACGGAAGCTCATTATAATATTATATGACCGCGATACACAGTACAGATGATCCTTCGAGACTTTGTTCTCATCAGCTTAGAAACCAGAATATATAGAATCCACAATTTAAATACAAATAACGCAATTTATATTTATGATCTAAGACTTGCAACCAATTTATAAAAAAAAAAAAAATAATAAATCCATTTGTTTTTAATTTTAACCCTATCTTTACACAAACCCTCAAAAGTTCAGATCCAGCACTACCAACCCGTCTCGATCCCGGCCAACTTAATGTCCTTCATCGCTCTTACGTGATAGCATCCTTTTTGCAATTATTTCACTTCGAATCGTATCCTTTTCTTTTCCCACTTTCTTTAACGTCTCCTCGCACGCCTCCGTCGTCGTTCTTTTTCTCACTCGACCGCTTGTTTTCTCCGCTGCGCGCGCGCGCCTCGTCATTCGAGCCTTCGCTTCATACTTCCACCTTCTTTCTCGCTTCGCTATCTACTTCTCTCGCTAGACTGGCTCTCTTCCTTTTTTTTTTACACCCCCACACCTCGCTCCTTCTTCCTCTATAGTCTTTACGTCTTTTCCTTTATTTCGCACCCCCCCCCCCCCACCCCCTCCCTTTTTTCGCTCCGTCAGCTCTCGTATAACTTTCTCGCCCACGTCGGCGAGCGCGTCGCGGTACATTGGCTGCTGAATATATATGGCGCTATCTATACGAAACATTCCGTGTCGAATGCGCCCGGCGGAAAAGGATATTTCTGTATTTCTTTTTGTTCGCGGGCTGGATCGGTCTTGCGAGGTGTATTAAGTGCGACGATAATCGCGAGGATAGTTCCTGAAAGGAAGTGCTGATTTATTATTAGTAAATTGACGTTATTAGAAAATTTTATGTTTTTCATACGATTATGAATTCTATTTTATTATTATTCTTTTATGGTGAGTAATTCAACTTTATAATTTATCATGCGACTTACGTAAACACGTTCGAATGTACTTCGAGGGAAGAAATATGACAAAATATCAGAAAAGTTAATGATTATAAAAATAAAAGCAACTTTTTTCATGTCTTTCAATATAGATTTTTCACTTGACTCATTGCGGCTTGTCAATGAAGAGAATATGAATTTCTAAAGAAAGTAAATGAGGATATACACTATACTAATTAAAGGAAATATGGCCTTAGAAAACTTTGAATGCAGGATATTATGACAAATTACTTCAAATGCTTTTTAGTTATTTAAGTGACAGAATTATTTTTGATTTTTATCATTTAACAATTCTAAAAAAGGATGCAATTATTTATGAAGTTATTTTTTATATTTTCTTAAAATATGTTTATTATTTGCGCTGTTTTTTAGAACTTTATTGTAAAAAATTGTATGTATAATATTTAAATCGATTAAAATTTGGTTCTGATATTATTTAACATTGCAAATAAAACGTGTAACTATTAAACACGAAACCAAATCTTTTATTGTACCACAATAATTTTATTAATTACATAATCTTCAAAGCACAATATTTATTTAACCTCTACATTAAGTCGATTATTACTTTTATTATAATCTATTTAATACAATTTTCACAACTGTCACATATCCTTCTTTTTCATCAATTCTTGTTTTTGAAAACCGTCGTCTTGCTAGAATACAAAAATACTTTTCGCCACGCCCGAGCCCAAACTTTTCCACTCTTCCGTCCCGCTATTATTTTCAAACCGATATCCACTGGCTCTCTTCCACATCTTCTTGTTTCATCTCTAAGTGTTATTATCCTCGCACGGAATCCTATGCGTCCATCATATTCTCCTTCTCTCTCTCTCTCCTCTCCTCCTATCCCACTCAGCTTCGCTTCGTCCAGTTTTTAGAGAACGCCATTTTCGTACTTTATCCCTTCCTCCTCTCTGTCTATTTCCACTCTTCGTTCCAGATTCAAGAAGCTTGTTGAAAGTGGCTCGTCTTGCGGCTCGTCGTCGTCGGTCTTGGTCCTTTCCTCGCGCGCTCACCCGACAATAAGCCGACCATTTTTTACTCTTGCGATGAGCTTTCCCTACTTTCCTCTCTCTCTCTCTCTCTCTCTCTCTCTCTCTCTCACTATTACTCGTTTCTTTCCCCCGGTACTCGAGCGAAAAAAAAAGAAGAAAAAAGAGGTACTACCAGGCCATTACTGAATGCAAGACTGCTCTCCAGATGTTTACCGAATAGGTGCTAGCCTTAACGGTAAGAATAAATAGAGAATAAATGTTAGTTGTATGTTTTGTTTATTTTAAAAATCATTTTCAAAATTTCATTTGAAAAATATCAAAATTGAATTCGAATCAATTTTAAAAAGGGTAAAATATACAAGAATAAGCCTTTTTGCTTATTTTTATTCGTTCTATTACTAAGCTTATTAACTATTTAAAATGTAAAATATTGATATTATTGCACTTCTGAGTTAAAAAAACGTTCAAAAAAAGTTTAAAAAAATTTCGCAACTAATATGTCAGTAACTTTAAATATCAATTTTTCTCTCATAACGCAAATTTTCCTAAATTATTTATAAGTTACGAAACTTTCTCGAAACAAAACCTAAAATCACTTGTACAAAAGCAAACAACAACAGCAAAAGTTTTCCGGGATCCACGACTTAAAGCGGACCCTAACCAGAAAATGAATCCCCATATCTCGATGCAAATACAATACGCGTATAAAGGACGCAGCGCGCGATTCTGGCATAAAAATATTCAAATAAGCTCCAAGAGCAAAAAGACAGCGCTCGCGCGCGTAACAAATGTAAGAGACGCGCGGCGGCAGCTTCCGCGAGGGACAGCGGAGGGGGAGGGTACCAATATAAATGCCAGCTCTCTCGTCTATCCGATTTTTCACGCGCGCTGCATCTAAGCTGGCGAGAAAACAAGCGAGTCACCCCCCACGACGAAAATCATATAACGACAAGACGTAAAAAATATATACACCGCGTCCCCTCCGCGGGCGGACAGCAGCTGAGTTTTCATTCCGAGAGCCGAAGGAAAAAAAGACGGATGCGTGTGTATACGCCGGCTCGTACTTAGTCCTTTCGTAATAACGCGCGCTTCCGCGTTCTTTCGAAATGAAAACAAATTTGATGCATTCCATTCCATCCCCTGGACTACTTGAAATTTGTCTTCGCCCCGCAGCCCTCTCTCTTTTCTCCCCCTCCTCGAGTGGTAGTAACGAGAGCTCTCTCCGGGAGTTACGAGCTCCAGCTTGGTCTCTCTTTCTCTTTCCCTCTCTCGACTCGTAAACGCGGGCGCGCGACGCTTACGGTTTACAGGCGAAGTGCCCCTTGGCTCCCTCTCTCTCTCATTCTTTCTGTTTTTGTTATACGCTCAGTGCACTCTTTATCTCGATTTCTCTTCAGGCGGATGTTAAAATTACTGTTTTTTGTTTTTTCTTCGTTTTGCTGATCTGTGTGTCTTATGGTGAGCGTTTCTCCGTGAACAGCTGAGATTTTTAATTAAATTTATAGTTCAAGTTCTAAAGTAATTATTCAGTACTGCAACTCAATGATATTTTTCAACTTAAAATGTAACGCAAGCATTTATATGTATCTATTCAATCTACCGGAAAAGATAATAGCGTAAGCAGAAAAAATTTCAGAACCACTGCTAAATATGCACAAACGTTGCAATTTCCATCCAGAAAAAAGATAATTTTTCTAATTGCAAGGAATATAAGGGCACTGCAGGAAATCAATGTCAGCAAGGTAGTATCTCGTGTGCGGGTTTAAGCGCAGGTCTGGAAGAAAGAAAGAGAGAAAGAGAGAGCTGGGCACGCGCGCGAGCATGCGAGAGTTCGTTATTTCAGGTGTCTCGTTATGTCAGCGCCTCTGGCCCGAGCTTGGACACTCACGCGCGGACTTTTTCACGTACGTTGCTTTGAAGCTGGATTTTCGTGTCTTTGGACAGAACTGGAGACTTGCTCGCGCTCGTGGGGCTGAAATTATCGGAATTTTTATAAAGTGAACGTGAACGGTTGGCTTGGGAAAAAGAATCGCGGAGGTTGGAGATGGAATTTTATAATTTTAATGGTGGAATGATATCTTGGTGGGTTTTTATGTTTAGTTATAACTTATGGTATAATTAGAAGAACTTCTATATCATACAATGGAACATTACATTGATTATGCAAACAAGATTTAATAAAACAATTTAGCTAATTTAGGTAAGTAATGCGATGAATTAAATTGATCGTGTCGCGCCACGAAGGCAAGTCTTCGAATGAAGAAAAATGTATAAAAAAATAAAAATTGAATAAGAAATAAAACTAAACTTAACCTCCGAAGTCGTCTTAACC
This sequence comes from Eupelmus urozonus, assembly GCA_900480035.1. Lineage (NCBI taxonomy): Eukaryota > Metazoa > Arthropoda > Insecta > Hymenoptera > Eupelmidae > Eupelmus > Eupelmus urozonus. Next base: position 22,558 of record UELX01001205.1, read on the forward strand.
ATATTATATTCAGTAATATGTAATTCATTTGATTAATTTATTAAATTATTAATATAAAAAATCAAATAAAGCATCAAACAGTAAACTTCTCCAATCGAACTTCCTCATTCTTTCGAACTTCCTCATTCTTTCAGTTTCTAATCACCAACTCGACACCTCGCTTGTTTCAATGCGCGATGCGCTCAGTAGTCTCACGCCGTATGTGTTTACGCGCGTGCTCGCATGCAAATACGAGCGAAGCTTTCCCCGCGCAGCAGCCGCCTGTGTTCACGCACACTTATGTTTGTTTAAAGGCGCCCCGTATAAGTGGGTGTGTAACTGCGTTTGCATATACGCCCAAGTGCGAAGCCGTGTTGTTTGCGTTAAATGCGCGCGAGCAAGTAGATGTACACACGTAGATTGAGTGAGGGAGAGGGAAAGTGAGAGAAAGAGAGAGAGGAAGAAGTAGGTGGTATACATGGTGAACGGAGTGCGAAAATTGGTAATTATAAGAGCGAGTTAGTTTTTCAGCTTATTAATCTAGCTAGAGAATTTAAATGTTTGAAAATTATTTTTAATCATTTGATTTTGTTCTTTTAGCATAGTGTTTTTTTAATATGACTCGATATTTTTTTTTATAATATAAGATAAGATTAATTTATTTATTTTTTTAATTTGACGCAAATTAATGAAAAAAAAAAATATTTTTTTAAACACGTGAAAAATGAATAATAAATAAATAAATAAATACATGAACAAGCAATGGAAAATTGAGTTTCTTATGCAACGGGAGGAAAAGTTCTTTTTCTTCTGCTTCTTGAAAATAATCAAAATTTTGTTGATTAAAGTATTTTAAATTTTAAAAGTTTAAAAAAAGTTTGAAATAATTTTTTTAATTTTGAAAATTTTTAAAATTTGGTCGAAATTTTAATAAAGTTTTATTAAAATAATATACATTGTTAAGTCCCCAGTTATCCATTCCTTTTCTATTCACAAAAAGGATTCTATACATCCTCTTGTTAAAAAAAAACCATAGTGTACATCAAGGAAGGAAGTGGCTTTTTCAGACTCGGATGATGTTTTGAACCCTTTTGTCTGTAAACATCATCCTCGCTAGAAAAAGCCAATTTCCGTCCATAGATACACAATATACTATTCTTGCATATACAAAATAGAGTAAGGAAAAAATGAAAAAAAAAATGTTTATAGACAATATCATACTTCAAGGCTTTTATAAACCGTAATAAACATCCTTTCTCTTTTAATCACGATAAAATTTTAATTTATGAAACATTCAGAAGAACTTTCAAGGAGGAGTATAACTCTCAGAAAATTTTTATTTCCAGCGGCTCTCGGCGCAGCACGCGCGCGCCCGCGGCCCCAGTTTCGATATGAAATTACAGAACAGGGAAATATTTAGCTTAGAAACGTGAAACTCGCGCCGTCGAGCGGGGGTGGAATTTCGTCGCTTTAAAGCGCTTAAGTTCAACGGTTAATAGTACGGAAAATTGTTTCAGTCGCGTATAGCCAAGGGAGCGAACAGATTCCGCGTCCCCGCTTAAATTTTCCGTCAGACCAAGTTGTCATGAAAGTGCAGTTTAGCGTATGTATGTGTGAGGGCCTGTGTATATAGCTAAGCGGGCGCGCGCGTTGCCCCAGCGCACGTGACGCAGTTACCCCCGGCGAGAGTTGCATTCTTCGGCTTTTCTCGTGATTGCGAGCCGGCTTTAAAGAGGGGAAGGTGTTGAAGTAATACGTACAATTTAATGAATTGTGCGAAAGTTAAGATAATTTCAGAAAGTAGTAATGAAGATATAAGATTCGTGAAATTACGATCTTTTGAAATTTAGCAAATCTGTTTTTGCCGGCAGGTGTTATTGAATCTTTTAACTTACTGTCGGAAATTATATTGCATAAATCGATTATTTTATGCAGTTTTAAATTTGAAATTGTATTATGTACTTCCATCGAGCGTTTGTGAAAATATTAGATCGAAACTGTTTCAACTTCAAATGTATTAGATATGGATATTTGAATATGGTACCATCTAACTTTAAGATTCAAATAGTTTCGGGACTTTCAGTAGTTTGAAAATTATTGATCACTTGAAGTGAAACTGTTCCTTAAGGTTATTTAAAGCATCGAGATAGTGCATATTGGAATTTCCAATTATCGAATTTATCTGAAATTGCTGGAATAACTTTACTTTATAAAGTAAGTATTTTATTTTACTAACTTTGTCGATAAAACGTTAAAATTATTATTGTCTTATAACACGTAGACGTCTACAGCAGATGAATTATCTTTTTTGAAATATTTTAAAGAATAAATTTTTGACTTTTTTATCATTTATAAATTATTGATTTTGTCACCTTCTGAAAACTCTTTCAATTAATTTTTTAATATTTATAATACATTAACATTACAATTAAGCAATATTAAATGGCCAAATGAAATTAGTCAATCAGCGATCAAAAATCATGAAATTTCAGCTACTCGACTGTCTATTGTCTCCTCCGTACGATTAACGTCAATCTCAACTTAGCTCTACAAAAGGATGAAAGAAGCTTGAAACAATATCCACTCAAGACGCAAGTCATCGTCGCGTCCTCGAGATCTGAAACTTCTTGTCGACGTCATCAGGCAGGCACTCGATGCCAATCTTTGGCTAGCCGTCAACAAGTTACGAGTATGTTGACACTACTTAAAGCAACGTCCCCTTCCTTTTTTTTCTTTTTTTTCTTCCTGACAATCCGGACAATCCATTGGCCACGTCGGCTGATCAATACGAGATATTTTAATGGAAGTGACGAGGGTTGAAAAGAAACTTTTGTCTTTATCTCGCTGGCTTTCGTGCCCGGCGATGAGAAACGGTGTCAGATTACTCGGAGGTGCGCTGATTTTTCTTTAAGATTTTCACTTAACTGTAACTATTTCTTTGATTGATTTAGTATCTTGTGAAGCTGAGATGAGTAGTGGAATATCTTTATTTTTTAACGGAAAAATTAGTGTTAAAAGAAAATATTAAATACAGCGGCTCAAAAATTTCAAAATTTATTTTCTCGTAGTATTGCGTGGTTTATTTATATAACAATCTAAAATATTGACTTTATTAAGCATACAGTTAGAAGTTCAAAAGAAACAATCACCTTTATAAGATTTTTAGGCTTTTAGATAAAAGGACAAAATAATGTTTTAGAGAACACAAAAGAACTTCTTTTATAAAAAATATACAATACACGGAAATATAAGCCTCTTTCACTATCATTACTAATAAAAAAAACTGTTGGCTAATAATTGTTCAAAGTCATGCACTTTCCGTCCGTCTAGAGATTTTTTCGCCCCTCAGCAGAAAATAAAGCTTCCTTTTAATACCATCCGCGCTAAACATAGCCTTTATATACATAACATCGCTTCCCATAAATTTCATACAGAATGGGGAGTTTAGTCATTTAGAGTCCCACGAGTATACGCGCTCGTATAAAATTTATGAGTCACGTCGTGTCCATATCGAACAGGCCAAAAACAGTCAGTTCGACGCGGGTAATTCCGAGGCCGCGCTTTACGAAACGCAAAATTGCTCGTCCGCCAAATCATATCTTTCTGCATTATCTTCCGATTACAGATTTCGCTCGAAGCCATATTCCTCGCGGCGGTACTTAAAAACTGCACTTTTGCCGTCGTCAAAGAAAGCCGGCTGACGCAGCCGCAGCCGCTCGAAATTTCATTGCGTGCGCAGATCGTAAACCCGCGGGCGTATATCGAGTTTCAGTTCGCCTGTGCGCGATTCGCAAAAATATGATCGACGAGAGTCGCGGGATTATGAAGTATCCCGTTTACAAAAGATGATCCGCTTGTGCCGAGAGCTGGGGGTAAGTTTGACGATCGCGGCGTCGTCTGCGAGCTTGGATCGGATTTTATTTCTGTGAAATGGGATTCTGGAAGGGAAATGACTGTTCGACTTCCGAGTATTTAGTTGGTTCGATTTTACGTGCGAGCTTTGTCGAAATTTCAGAATTTATTCGATAAGTCTTCTGCACTGATTATGATTAGTTAGAAATTTTAAATATTATTGTTAAAAAATGACAGGTACCTGACATTTTGTAAATAATTTATGTTACTCTGTATTTTTAACAAATTCGTGAAATACAATCAAAATTTATTAGAAATCTGAATTCAATGGCAAAATACGGTATTTAATCTTTTTGTTTAAAAACAACATACTTAAATTCGATCTATTGATTTAAGAAACCAGCAATAATTTCTTCCTTTTATATGTTAATATCTGTTTTTATATTCTACTAAAAACAAAGTTTGTTGAGTTACTGCATACAAAGATGATAATTAAAAAACTTCAAGTAGTATCGGCGATAATAATGTCTTCGCCAAGCTTCGGACTGAGAACCACTTTGTAACGAGGGGAATCTTTCTGTTTCTGTTTTCCTGATTAATTTATGTACATTATTCAGAAAACAGAAATAAATCTATATTATACACAGTTTGATGGAAGAAATTATTGAAGTAATTTGTAATGCCGTTTTTATCATTATATCGTCGTTTGTATTATAAAACAAGCCCTGTTGCCTAGTGATTACTGACGCTAAATTTTCTATCAATGCAATATGTATTACGGAATTATTTATGAAACATTTTGCTTAATTTTCTGTGAACCTGAGCGATTTTGTGCAATTATTCGATCAAATTCTTGCAAATATTGTCAATTTATGATTAATTTTTGTTTTTAATTCAGAAAGAATATGTTTAAGGTTACATTGGATTAAGCTTACGTTTTATTATTCAAAGTTCTATTGACTTTCTTAAAACATTATTCACGTTAGAGTATCGATTATGTCGATAAGTTCGTATTTTGATACTAATATTTTTCTACCTATATTTATTTTTAAATAGTGAATGGAACGAAAATAGAACTCTGTCAGCTTCTTGTAAAATCTTGTAATATATAAATTTTCAGAACTTATCTAGTTCATGTTTACGACCTAATTTTTGTTCCCATATAATATTCCGTAGAGGTTGTTACGGATGTATACAGCATCCCTTTTTGTAAAATAGACATAGAAGCTTTCTAGGTAGATCAGTTAACTAAATCTATACATAAAGCAGTTAAGTAGTCAAAGTATTAAATTTTATGATTTTAAAATTGTTCTTTGTAATATATGTATAGTTGATCATGTTCATATGCCGATAGAAAAAGATAGTTGATCGAGGTTGCGATGCGCAACCTGTTAGTCATTGATTATACTTGGTAGGGAAAACTCGATGTAACCTAATAAATAAATTGTTGTGCGGGTTAATCGTAATTTTAAATTTATAACATATTTTGAATAAAAGTAAAAAAGTAAAAGTGTTTATTTATTTATTTCTTAATTTCTACTCGCGTGAAATATTGTTCTGTGCGCGAACAGAGATATTTACTCGATCTTTGCACATCTCCTTTAATTATGTATGAAAATACATTGTTTTACTAAAATACTATATTAGTTCATCATATTTTATATACATTGATTTTTCTAAACATATCTACTGTTTGTAGACGGTACCTTGTAGAAATGAAATAACAATCCAACAGAAGTTGCATTAATACTTTTATTACAGAAACAAAGAAGATACTTTATAAATTTTTAATAATTTTTTTAAAACGTCGTCGAACGAATCATGATATTAAAATCTCCAAGAATAACTTATTTTCCTCGGAATTTATTAATTAATGCACAATCCCTCGAAAAAAAGCTGTCTCGGTGCTTATCGACCTGTGACTAATGAGACGAAGAGTCAAAGTATGAGAGAGAAAGCGAGCCCTTGCTCTATATATACATGTATATAGGTCCACGTCATCAAGCGCGCGCGTAGCGAGCACTTTAAATTAAATTTTCTTTTAAAGTTTGCATTATAAATTCTAATTTAACATCAGCCCCGCCATCGTCGCACACAAGAACTTCACTTAGAGTACAAAAACACTCGCATTAAGGGCCGGGGAGAAAAAAGCGCGAGGCTACAGTACAGCGCCGACTTTTTCATCGACTCTCCTACAATTAATAATTTTCATTCAAAAACGACGGGGCTACTTTCGTCGCTTTTTTCCCCGTTTACAGCCGCGAATTATCTAATGGCTTAATCGTGAATCTGCATTTTAATTGAAAAATATCAAAGCGCGGAGTATATAGACGAGCTGCGCGTGCCAGAAAGTACATGTATAATTTGCGCGCCGAAAGAGCCGCGGCGAATGATTTATAAGGCCCGGTGGATAGTCGCAAAGTGGCCTCGGCGCGCGCACTCTTCAAAATAGTATTATGGTGCGGCCAGTAAGCGAAAGAGTGGCTTTTTTCGACGGCCCGGAGAATTAAATCTCCCGCGCATGGAAAGATTACGCGCAGAAAGCTTTTAGGGGCTGCGTGAATTGTTAAACGGTTGGCAAAATAAAATGTGTGTGGTTTATGAATTTTTGGGAGAATGGAGTGAGAGAAATGTAAGATGTATGCGCGGTTTTTGAGATTTTACTGATTCAGCTTTTAGGATTTATCGCAGTTTGATGTGTGGCAAAATGCGAATTTCTTATATTTAAATATAAAATTGCGATGTGAATGTGCAGTTATTGAAAGAAATATTGTATTAAGATGTTATTAAACGGGAGTAAATATTAGTTAGAGAGAAGAGTTGGATACGAAAGAAAATACGTCTTAAAAAATTTCATAAGATTTTTTAAATTATTAATTAGAATTAATTAACTTAGATTAATTAAAACAAATCATTTTTAAATTTTGGTAGAAAATGAGTGTCTATATATTATATATTAGCCAATCTTCAAATCAGCATCAATTTATTCAAAATAGTATTTAATTATTTTTATAGTCGAATGCATATGATTATTATGCCAGTAATAATCCGTATAATTATTGTAATAGCAATCAATAGGGGTGAATATTATTTATTAGACTGCATAGTTCCAAATTGTTAAATTTCAAAAATAGATGTAATTTAATAATGATTCTTCCGATAATTAAAATTATAATAATTTGACAAATAAAATAGTACATAATTTTACAGAATTCAAATTTCTTATTTAAGCAGTATATTTTTTCACTACCGAACCTATGAGCTTTCTATTTTTTATTGTATGTCATAAACGTCCAATTTATACTTTAGAAAGTCGATTTTTCTGTCAAAATAGGTTGTTGTGTTTACTAAAAGTTATTTACAGCAATCGATGCTGTTGTATTAGAAATAAACTTCGAGTTATTTTGAATTGATGTATAGGCACGATAATTTTAGAAAGTATATATACATGCAATGTGCACATTATTTCTTTAAAAGAAGAATTGTTATATTATTTAACAAAACTGGTTTTCAATGATCTTAAAACTACTATGCGATACAAATGTTATGACTAATTTGTAAATTATTTCAAAAGTCAACTTTAAAATTTTGATATTATTAAATACTTAATGTTAACTTTATTAGATATTAATTATTAAAAAGGAATTAGCAATATTAAATACAATAATTATTTAATTAAAATGGAATTTTAGAATTAATAAGTAAATAACATTAAACCCAATTTATACAATTATCATCGCAAATGGCCAAAGCGCAGAAAGGAACGAAACATATGTATTTAATTAGTTTTATATGTATACGGAATAAGAAGAGCGAGAGAGAGAGAGAGAGAAACTCAGAGAAGTACATAATTCCGAGTGCGCGTGAGTGCGAAACATAAACTGGTAAATGGGCGGCAATTGCAAAGCTCCAGCGTGCGCGCGAGCCACCCTCCCTCAAGTTCATGATGCGTGCTCAAAGGCGGCCATGCACACGCTTATATCCATACACGTATATACTCACGCTCGCTCGCCAGTCAGTTTTGCCTCGTATAGTCGCTGCAGATATCCAAACGGCTTCGCTGGATGTATCATGCACAATTGCTACGGTTAACGCGAGAGAGAGAGAGCCGTGGCAGAGTCGCGCAACGAAAGAAGCTCTCCCACGGGAAGGCGATAAATTTAATTTAACTTTCCTCGCGAAGCGCGTAGGAGGCGCGTTTCCCCCGCCGGGTAAATATAAATTAAGGAAATCATAAGGGTGTTTCATTTTTACAAAGTTTTTAATTGCGAGCTTCTTCGCTTTTTTTTTCAGCCGCGGAAAAATGTGCAGTCGGAATAATGAAATGCTTAATTGCTGTGTAATTCGAGTTTATGAACTGCTGCGAGAGGGACTTGGCAAAAAGTATCCAGAGTTATCAACTTAATTAGCCGGCTTTCAAAGCGTCCATTACTTCGATAATCACGATACCGTCGCCGCTACCCAGAGGCTTTTAACTATTTTCAAAAGTATACGCGAATTATCCATAAGAACATAATAAAACATAATGCAACGTAAAATATACATGATACCCAAGCGCCCAACCTTTCCAATTAACATATAAAATAGCTAAATTATTCCAACAAATATTCAGACGCAAAAGGCCGAATCTTCCTCCCCCCCCCCCTCTCTCTCTCAGCGCATATCCTCGAAATCACCGAAACGAATGTTCATTTCATGCAAATTCGAGCGCGTTATCGCTGCGCCGCGCGAAATCTTCTCTTTTTCCCTTTTAAAACGCGCTGCGGGCAGAAATCCCCGCGCGTCATTTCGGCCGCCTGCTCGCGCAAATATGCGCGCGCCAGCCAGGCAGCGCTCAATCAACGCTCGGAAAGAGCTCTGATCGCCGCGCGATTATAACCGCTGGGAATTCAGCTTTTTCTCCTTCTTTTTTTCTAGCCGAGCCGAGTGCGCGAATGATTTGAGGGAAATGGGCCGGTAAATACTTCGGTTGTCTTTGCAGGATAGAGGAGTGTTATTGTGGAGGGTCTGGTTCTGATTTGTTGAGTGACATTTTATAGTTGAACAGATCATTTTGGGGTTTGGATTGTTCAGTTTGTTTTATTTATCGGTACACAAAAGTAATCAATGCATTAGCTAATTTACTACCAATTAAAAAAATCCTTCTTTTACTAGCCGCCCACTAAACATCTGCACCAGACAACAACTAAACCCTCAAAATCCTACAAACAAACCTACAACCCCCGTCGCAAACCCCCGCTAATTGGCTGCATTACAAATCCGAATTCCGCTCCAGCGTCGATCAAACGCAAACCTCCGATTTATATGCCCGGCTCGCGCTGACAGGACACACGCGCTATCCGCGTCAGCTCGCGAAACTATCGCGCGTGCTTCAGGATTAAAGCGGCTTGGCCCGCGCTCGCACGTCGGCTCCCTCTATTTCGTTTGATCGAGCGCATTGCTTAATGCGCTCTCCCCCGTAACCCGACCTCGTCCCGCTCCGATCTCTTGGTAAACTCCCGCCTTGTCCGGGAGACCATGTGTGTGCGCGCGCGCGCTGGGATTATAGGGCTTTTTGGCGATGCGAGCGTCGGACGCGGATAATGACCCAGTTCGTAACGAGCGAAATAGATGGCACTTGGCAATATCGGGCAAGCCGGCTTTTTATACGGGGGCGTCGTGTCCGCCCAGCTTTTCGGCCGAGTTCAATAGAGTGAGAGGAGGAGGGAGAGAGAGAGAGAGAGAGGAGCTTTAAATAGGTTGTTTGTGATGTTCGAGCGGTCGGATCGTTAAAACGAGTGGGCGCTCGGAAACGTATTTGCGGCTGAAATCTATTAAAATTCATCGCCGGACTGCAGCCCAGCATTAAGGTGCACGAAATTACTTTTTATCGACGAATCTTCCGCTATCGTCGAAGCGAGTTAATAACCACCGAATCAATGTATAATTCATAAATTAAACGAAACATCGAGTCGGCGCGAGGACAATGTCGCCGTCGCCTAACCGTATTGTTCCATTTTATCGAGCTCTCCGCACAACAATATCATTACAGCCTTTTCGCGCGATCAAACGGCATCGAATTCAAAGCAGCGCACTTCGATTCAGACGGCCCTTCGGCTCTGAATTTCAGCTTCGCGCAGGTCGGTTCGTTTCGAAATCATTAGACGATGAGGGTGAAACGACGGCCTATTACCTACGGCGCGCGCATCACGCACGTGTACCTAACGGCGTGTACGGCTCGGACCGTTTTGTTTCGGGGCTGTGCGCACGTGTCGCGCGCGTGACCGACTGTCGTTTCGACTGCACTGCATTATTGGGCCCATTATGCTCACTGCGGTGCCCCTGCTGCCGTCTGCGAAGCGATTCTGCGGCCTGTGTGTGTGCGAGGGGGGAGGGGGAGGGAGAATGTGACCGGGCGCCGCTGGATTATGGTCTTGAGCGCGCGCTCGAGGTTAACCTCCTTCCGCGTGAATTATGTTGCGCGAGCGCTTATTTACTCGGATTTGAGGGCTTTAGTGGCGTTTTGGATGAGTTTGCGATTTTTCGGAGTGCCGAAGCACTTTTGGAGATGGAGTTTTGGAAGAAACTGAGATGTCTGACCGTGCGCGTCTGTTTCTACTTGGACGGTCTTGATCAGTATAAAGACAGAATCAAATTGTTTTTGTAATTTTGTATTTTGATAAATAGAATTTAATTTGTTCATCTTTAGACGCAATTTAATTTACTGATATATTACTAACTAATGTTAGTCTATATTTTTATTTATCATATCACATAATAAAAGTCGCTTATGTTTTATCATAAGCAATTATTTATTACGTAATTATAAAGTCAATGAATTTTTTATCCTGATTAATTAAGTATATAAGCTATAATAAATTTGACATTATTTATTTTAATTATTATTATAACGAAATGAAATTTTGCCATTACTTCAAGTACATTAATTTTCACTTACTACCATTTCACAAGAATGTATTACTCTTTTACTAAGAGGACGTCAAAATCTATAAGAACGTAGCGATTACATGTTATTAATTTTAAATTAAAAATTTATCGATAGTTACAAATTTTAATACTTAAGCGCTCTTTTTACACAAAAGCTAAAAGAATTCCCAAAGTTTAAAATAAATTGATCGACTTGTTCGAGAAAAATGTTTGAAAAACTAAAAATATATAACAATAAAGAATTTGAAATACGGTTAATAAATAATTTAATATAGTCTTTTACTCTAAAACAAATAATTTCAGAATTTGGGAACAATAAACAAAATCAATTATCCTCAATTATTCTTCAAAATACTTTTAACTATCGGAAAATAACTATACCCGTATATACGTACATATGAATGCAGATTAATTGCCGTATTTTAATGAAAAAACAAGAAAATAAAACCATTATTGAAACTCAATACTAATAGCATCCGACACTTTTTATTAATCACCACTACGCAATATTGTCTCCCGCGCTATTGCTTTTGTCAACTTGCATATAAGTCAGATTATATTAAAGACCTTGCGTCGTATACGCGTTCAGTACACATCAATTTTAGCTACTAAAATTCATCCCGGCTTATCGATTCTCCTTCAAAGCCGGTCTGACGTTACGTCCTTCAAAGATCAACGGGACGCTTTCATTTTTTCTTCTTTTTTTTTGTTGTTGTCACTTTTTATAAAAATGACCCTCATGCTCATGGGATAAAAGAGGATTTTTTGACTGTCAATTATTATAGCCTATGGTTTTTGGACTGCAGAATAAAGTTGGCAATTTATATAGATATCGAAATCCATTTGTTATCATTCTCTACGCGCAGCTAGACTTTTCATTTCGAGCAGATTTCCATTTAAAAGGATGTTTGCTGAAAGTTTTGAAAATGGCACGTATGCTGGGGTGCACGGTGAGTTAATTTCGAGGATTACGTAATTTTAGGTCTTGATTAAGAAATGTTCCGGATTCCAGAAGCAGAATTGTTTTTGCCTGGCTGGATGGAAAGGAGATGGCTAGACTAAATGAATGGATATTAATTTGAAAGTAAAGCTTAGGTGGATCTTTTTAATCAAGATAATTGATGAAAATGAAAACTATTATTCAGTAGTGCAATGATCATAATTTATGTTTACCATTACCTCTAAATTCCTAGTATAAAGATGCAGTATCGTTCATTCAAATTAAGTATCTTATTTCACCCAGATAAATTTGACTTTTTTTTTAAATTGAAAAAAGAAAGAAACCTTCCATAGAACGCAATTAGAAAATAAAGTTCTTTTAATATTTTCAATTCTTTTCCAGACTAGATGGGTTCAAGAAGTTACATCTTTCATGCACGAGAAATAGACACTGTCACTGGCATTCTCTTTTCGATTTCAATTTCGTTCAATTTCTGATATTGAATGTTTTCTATTCAGTGGCATATCTCATTTTTTCCCTTTTTTCTCACAGTATAGGTGTATGTCATTTTTATTTTACATCCACATCATTCATCCCGTTTTTCGAATGACGTAGGAAATTTCGACTTTCGCATCGTGCATCCCGAATATATGGGTGTATATGCACAGAAGCACGCGCATATATATACGTTATTCCATATAGTTAGATTGTTTTTGAAAATATGATGATATTGCAAAATGCGAAAAATAAATCACACGTAGAAAAGTAATTCGCGAAGTGGCTTTAACTTTTAGAAACACCCTTTTTCAAGATAATTCAAAAGTACAAGTGCAGATAGTTAGCCATTGTTTATGAACTTTTGTCCGATCGACCTAGGTAAATCAACCCTCCTCCACTTCATTCGCAATTACGATAAAATGAACTTTTCGCAAATTACTCCGAGAGCAATTGAGCAAGTTCACTCGAGTTTCAGCAGCGAGTTAAGGGGAAAAAACGAGATTTCCAAGAGGCGGCCTTTGTGCGCCAAGAAGAAAACATTCAGCGAAGCGCCTTTTAAAGCGCCGTAGCTTAGCCGGCCGTACAATATCTTCTCAAGGGGCATCTGAAAAAGATCCATAAAGATTTGATTAGAGGGAGAAGAGCGCGCGGAGAGCTTGCAAGCACTCGTAGGCGGTATTATTATTTTCTTCTCGAAACGCGCAGTGCACGTAAATGTCGCAGGTGTAAAAAGTTTGCGCTTACTTAAGCGAGGTATGCTCGACATTATAAGACAGTGCTGAGAGAGAACACGGCGAAAAGAGCGACGAGCCATAAAGTTATATCGACCAGAGCTGGCTGCTCTTGAGCTTCAAAGCGCGAGCTTTCAGAGGCTGCTCTTCTCGCGAAAATGCTTACACACAAATGTGCTATATACGCATACGCGCGCTCGCCTGCGTACGATTATGTACTCTAACGTTCGTAGCTCCGCGCGCGCGCGCGCGCCGGCGAGCATACTTATACAAATTTCAACTCGTCTGTGCACCTGGAAAAAATGTAGATACGTGTAAATGCACCCTCGACACCCGTAAATAAAAGGATGCTTATTCGGTGCCACGTGCGCGGCAGCGAGCCATATTTGCATGCGAAAGAACGAAAAAGAGAAGAGAGAGAGAGAGAGAGAGAGAGAGAGAGAGAGAGAAAGTGGAGAAAAAACGAGGTACTAAAAGTAACGTTACTAAGCAGTGTTAGAAACTGCTTCCGTGTTGCTTCTAAATAAAGTCCATTGAAGGGCTTTGGGAGGACAGTAAAAGTATATATGTGGCTTCTCTTCTCGCTACAAGGACTTTCTTGTTATTATTTTTTGTCCTCTTATAGAGAAGAAGGCGGTACTAGAGTAATATTGGAAAAAGTTAGTAGTTTACGTACTACTAGCAACGATACACCCACCGTATAAAACAAGTATACCAAACACAATTTCTGCCGACCGAGCTATTTCATGACTATTAAAAAAAATATATCAGGATATATTCAAGACCATGACATCATTGCTTCAATAATAATATATTCTACTTATATAAGTGCAAAATTTCAAGTAAATATACGAAAAAGTCTAAAAATGGTATTGTAAGGAAATTTTTTAATTTGTCTCACTTACTTAGAAATTTTTATATTCCGAAAATTTTTACCAACGCCATTTCTAGATGTTTTAATATATTTAAATTTTTTATTTATTCATTTCAAAAACAAGTTTATCTAATAAAATATAAATTAACTCCAATTGAAAAATGTTTCATAATACTTTTATAATGTAATAAATGTTTTACAAGATTATTACCCAAAATAACTTACGTGTGTTTGCGTAGGTTTAACTAGAAACATGTTGAATTAAAAGCTCACCTGAAACAGATTAATTTAATAAGATTAGATTATATAATTATTTAAATATTAATTTCTTAAATATAATTATTTTCAAATTTATATCTACAAATATTTGTTACATTCACAAACTATAACGTTTATGCTCTTTTATCAGAATAATATTGTGTTGCTCATGGAAATCTATGAAATAAGATAAAAAAGACTATAATTAATCAGTAATGAATATAGTCATTTTTTTATATGCATACTTGCTCATAAGTATGTAGACTTGCATAGTTCAACGTCTCTTAGGTATGCTTCACGTGTTTTGCGGCTAATTTGCGTTCCACGCTTTTTTGTCCGCAACGGCACTTCTGGCTCGCGAGAAAGAAAACACGGTAATTGTAGGATGATAAGAGGTGATTAAAAATGAATTTTTAATAGTATGTAATAATATGAAAAAAGAAACGGAAAACGAAAAAAGTCGAAAGTTTATAATAAATTAATATTTCGGTTATTAATTCATATAATAATATTAATAGAATAAACGAATAAAATGAGAGTTTATTTTTGGTAAAGAATGAAGGTTAAAGCTTTTTACTACTTACGTAATATTAGCTAATTACTAGTTTTAATAAAACGTATTTTCATGAATCTAACTGCTTATTAAAAGTATCAATTTCTAATAAAACATTAATTACTTATTTGGAAGACAACGAAATAGAATTTACAAAGAGAGAATATATTAATTATTAATTAAGTAATTCATGAATAGTTCATATTAAATTACAGATCGATACATATAGAATCATATATACCAGTTCCGAAAAAGTAATCAACGTTTCAATGCCAATGACATAAATCAAATTTATATTCCTCACTCATTTTATTCGATAATTTCATTAAAATTTGTTAGATATCAATTCGAAAAGCACGAGCAGAAGCATTTATCAAAAAATCTAGCTGTGAAAATATAATAAATCAAATATAACCGTACAACCTATTCAGAAGACCGCTAAATCGCCCGTCAAAACGTATCAACCACCCCGCAACAAACGTGACGACTAATCGACAACATTCACGCCCAAAATAAATCAAACCCCAAAAAGCCACCTCAATAAGCACCCTCATCTCTCTTTAAACTCTCTACACATCAGCCAGCTGCACAACCAACTCTCTCCTCAAAACCGTCAAGAATCGCCGTTCGCCACACTCCTTCCTCTAATTTATATATCATTCATTAAGCTCAAAACTTCTCGCGCTCTCGCGGAGAGTGCCAAGTTTATCCTCGCGCACCAGAAGCAAAAGACAGAGCAGAAAAGCCAAAGCAAGCGGTCTTTACCCCACGGGGAGCTGGGCAAAAGGGCTTAGGAAGATCGATACAGATAACGCGGCCGACTGGCTCTCTCACAAATCTTGGCCGCGCACCGCAACTGTTAATCTTCGTGATCAGGGTCATTACTTTCAATCGAAGGGGGGGGGGGATACGCGCTCTTATATGAAGCGCGCGACGGTATTTGTCGGCGGAGCCGGCCGCTTTGTCTTCGGAATGGCGCACGGCTCCTCCCCTTTCGCCGGCTGACGCTGCCGTCCAGAAGTGGATTTCGGCTATTAATTTTATATAGGTGCGCGGAGAGACTTCGGGGACTATCTTCGGGGAATCGGCTCTTTTTTTTTTGCTCTCGCTCTCTATCTTCGCGTCGTGTTCGCCAGCTTCTTCGGCCTTGAATTCGGCAATGCGGTGGCGAAAGGGTGGGTCTGGGATCGGAGCCATTTTTTATGATTCGCGAAGATGGATCGCTTGCGAGTTATGGGCTAATAACGCTGGTTTGCGGTGGTGTGTGGGTGTTTTTGAGGAGTTTTTAGGGCTGTTGGGTATATAAAAATAAATTTGGTAAATAAATTCAGTTCTTGAACCGTGCAATCTTTTGATGTAATTGATCTCAATAAATTATACTGTAATGGATAGATTTAAATGTGAATTAGATTAAAACTGCATTTGTTATTTTTACGCGGGATATTTTATGTTGAATCAATCATCGTAAATTGAAATTTTTCAAACTTTAATTGAATGATTTAATTGAATACAGTAAAAAAATTTTCAAATGAAAGTTTGAAGTCGTGTGTTGTGTCGCAATGAAAAACTTTTCTCAATCTATACTTTTCTTTGGTCTTTTACCGTGAGCCTTTCCAGAAATTAAAGCAAGTAATTAGAAATTTATAGTCGCTACAAATATTATACTTGTTTATAAATTAAATCAAATAACGATATTACTAATCATTTTAAAGTTATTGTTTTCTGTTTCATAATCATATATTATTTTTAAAATTGAATATTAACTTTGTAATTTACATATATATTATTAGATTTCATCAATCATACTAAATATTTAGGTAAATACTTACTTTAAAGTGCTTTAACTATTCATTGGAACTGAGTGCACATCGACGAGCAATATTAAATCAAAAAATAATTAATGAATCACGTGGTCTCTCTAATGTATGCCTCTCATATATACAGAAAATGTAATCACTGAAATAGAGCAGTTTATACTTGCATGATTGAAGGTGCTTGCCTCTATTAAATTTTCAATCATCATTAAACTCTCGTAAAAGCTCACTGAATGTGCTTCCGTCACATGCATTTAACAGTACAAAGTCAAAACTTTTGCAATTTATTATAACTTCCCCGAAATTCATTGATTTAAGGATCATAATTGATCGCTAATATTTACTCTAACAACAAGTCAATCCGCCTGTCCGCGACTTTAAGTTTAGGAGTATAGAGGAAGTTAACTTCGTAAACACGTGGAACGCGAGCCGCGCTCTATGTGAACCTCAAAAAGTGATCATCACTCTTCGTCAACTCGTAACCTTTCAGTATACGTTGCTCACCGAAATCTTCGGCATGCGAGGAACGTGCATGTTTATGTTATAAATTGACGCCGTGAACTTGAAAGTTTTACCAAATTTATATATACAGGTATGGCACGGAGTCATGAAAAATGTTTGAAAAAGGGTTGTATGTAAAATAGTTGTCGAATTTCGTAAAATAAAATAAAGACATGTAATTATTTGGTTTTTTATTTCCTTTTTTGTCTATGAATCAACAGTTTATTCATTCGAAAAAATTGAATTAAAAATGAAAAGCGTTAGTCAATAATCGTTTTTTATGTAACTATTACTGAATTTTCAAATTTGAATACCTTTTTTTATTTACATTCCTATTAGTCCGAATATCTTCAAAGAGAAGCTTTATTGGGATTAATCACTCTTCGATGGCTGTTGATATGCTGAAGTCATTACTGTCATATTTAACATAATCACTGCTTTTGTGTTGCGAATAATCCCATTTTCAATAACACGCTTCTTATTAATAAATTCTCCACAAAGCACCAGTATAAACGTGGTTTCGGTTAATATTTTAGAACATAAAGGACTGCATTAACTAGTATTAGTACAGCACTGATATATACCGTCACCTATAATGCATATATAGAATCATAAGCAATTTCTATTCAACCTAAATATAGCTTGCTAAGAGAAATTTATTTCCATAATCATTAATGTTTTCAAATAAAAGAATAGTATGCTGCGATTTATAGTGTTCTATATAAAATCAAAAAAGTTTTGGATCAGTGCTATTAAAAATCAAAATTTTAATTATTTATTCTTTTATTATAACAGCTAGAGGTTCAATGGCGGTTGTGATGATTAAAAAAAAATCATCGTCAAAGAAATTGAATTAATTAGTTTGGTTCTCCCTGTCTATTTTGCTGTATATTGGGAGCAGAATTAATTGACCCGGTTAACGAGCCAATAGGATAACGTAATTTGTTTTACGCGATGCTTCAACAACTTGTTTGTCGACCTCTTTAGGAATCCAGTAACAATATTGCCGGTAGGTCAGTTCAATATTACTTTGGTGCAATTACTGTTGTCGGTGGGACCAAAGTTTTCTGTCTACCAACAAAAATAGATTCAGGATTAATTGGCGTTAAACTTTATATTACATCAGAGACTCAAAAATACCACTTACTACTTCAAATACTAGCTCAACACTGTACCTACGCCATAAATATTCCAATAAAACGCAGCTTTATCCACGGTAAATTACAAACGCTTAAATGACGATACTCTTCGAGACTGTAGTTCGCGCGGCAAACGCAATAAAGCTATATTCCTCAACGATCAAATTACGCTTTCATGGTGTTGGTACCCGTTCGCGTTATACGATCGGACGCGCGCGCGCACGCGTATGCAATTAACGTCGGTTCAAGTGCGCTATCTGGTTGTACGCGCGCATTCGTGCGACGTCAATAACTGATTTCGTCGCGCTTCAATTAGCTGATTCAGCTGATTGAATTAGGCGGCGCGCAGCTTGCATCCACCTTTCGTCAACGGCGAATTGCATTAATGGTATTAGCGGTATGCATCAACAAATTCGGCCCGAACTTTGCAGTTTCTCGCGTTTCGCGAACTTTGGCTTTCGATCTCTCTGGCTTGCTCTCTCTCCTGTTTCTTAGCAGGTGTGTATCCGCGCGGTGGCTTTGCGCATTTGCTGAAGTGGAGTTTGCGTTTTGCCGCTGCTGCAGGAGCTCTCCTTGATTATGTGACCCTGTTGATTCGATATTGAAATATTGTTTTCTTTGGGTAATGGTATTGTTTGCTAAATGGTAGAAAAGCTTTTGAAAATAATCGTTTAACTTTTTCAACAGAAGAAATTGGCGTAGGAGCGTCAATCGTACACGTCATATAATAGTTTATATTGCATGTTCTTGTGTGAATTCTATTGCACAAGTTTCTATGCGTGGGTTATAGTGCGATTTAATGGCTACTGTGACTGTAGCTGGTGTATACATCCCAGAGTGTACGTGTTTACATGGTAACATTAAATTTATCTTGCTAGAAAAACTTCCATGCCATTATTCTATTGCATGGGAAAAATTAAAATAATGGAATTTATATTTTGACATTAAAAACTATATTAGGTTGATTTGATCAACATATGACATTTATCTTATTCAGTGAAGATGATGTACTATTAATGGTTGAAGTCAGCTTTCTTATGGTTTAGAACAGAGTTAATAGCCCAAATTTAATTACTTCACTTAACATAAAGAACGGAGATTGTTATTTATTTTTCCTGAGTGTAATGTTCCAGTTTAAGGGCGAGAATATGTTGCAAAGGTTGTCCATTTGTTCAAAAAGTTTGTTAAAATTGGAAAGTTCGTAGTTCGTGACTCCTGAAAAATATGTACTCATCATATCACCCTGTGATGTGAGAATTCTTGCTCTTCATATCAATTTAATAATTTAATGTACTGTGCATATACTGTGATATATTACTAATTATAATTATTTTTGGTTATAATAATAATTATTACAATTAGCATCTACTAAAGACAATTTATTTTTTAAATTTTCGATATAGTATAATAATATGAGAAATAATATCTACTTAGATAAAGTAAGTTCTACTTTAATATGAATAAAACAACAATCTCTTCAGAGATACCCTTTTGGGCTCATCAGTAGAGGCCGTGTATCTCGCCTCTAGACAGAAGCTATTTACCAGATAAGGAAATGTACTCATAATAATTAGCCTGACATGGGAAAATGAGCTAGAGAGATAAATACTGAGAATAGTTAATTTGAAGAACTCTTTCTCATACGTATTCGAATAAAAAAGTTGCTGTTATTTTATTCTACCTTAATATCTGAGTAATAATAATTTATTGCGGCTAACTATTATTTATTAATTTTTACAAACTTTAACAATATTTGGTAATTTTGAGTAAGAAAAATAATTTATTATTAACTCTTATTAAATGTCACAAGTACCTTAATATTAATAGAGACTAAAATTTAATATTGATAAGTAGTAGCTTAGATCCTCTAAACATTTCTCCACTACTATTCGCAAGCTCTAAAAAGAAGCTAATATCGCAAAAATGTAAAATGACCATTCAGAAAAACGAGGTCGGCGCCAGAGCAGCCTTACAAATTACTCCCAATATTATCACTTTCGCCCCGTGCATCGGTAAAATCCTTTTAGCTATGCGCTTTTCGCTGCCATTTCCACTCTCTCCGTCTTTCTCCATAAATTTCATAAGGCAATCATGTTAATGACGTAATACCAATAACTTTCATATCGATAACGTAGAATATCGAAATTCGTCGAACTGTTACACAGCTAGTGCACACTATTTGGTATATGAAATCTCTCTTTCTCTCCTTCTCCCACTTCGCCCCTCTCTCTCTCTCTCTCTCTCTCTCTCTCTCTCTCTCTCGTTTTCTCTTTCTCTCTCTTACCACAAATCTGCATTCGTGGAATCGGAGGAGATTCACTATGAAATCAGCAGTGCGCGAGAACAAGCAAAGTTGCAAGAAAACACAAGAAAGAGAGAGAGAGAGAGAGAGAGAGAGAGAGAGAGAGAGAGAGAGAGAGAGAGAGAGAGAACTTAGCTTGTTTGTTGGCAAAGTTTAGATTATAGATTGTCGATTCTGCTCAAGTGTTTGAAATTTTAGTGTTTCGATCTGGTGCATGTTACTTTTTGTATCTGATAATATTTTTATAATTCTTTTTTTAAGCATTGATTTAGCAAATGCTTTCATGTTTTATCGCTCATAAACTTGTACTACTTAAAAAAAGTGCTCCATTTCTATTGAAAAATTAATTGCACGATCCTATTAGGGGCAAGTTATTTAAATAATGTTATTACAAGATATATGAAAGTATTACATTGTTTTCTAAATACGGAAATGTTTAATAAAAAGATTTCGCATAAAAAGTATTTTTATAACAATAAGCAGAATCATAAATTTACAAAACATCTTTGATTGTTATTTTATTTTAAATTTTGCTACATTTTTGCTATCTATAGCTGCAATCAATTTCATGCATAACAAACGAATTCTCTTCCTTCGGCGGTGCTGCTTTGAGTTACTCTCACATATTCTACTTCAACTATTTCATGCACGTCAACTTTTATAATATAAATAAAAAATTAAGTTATTCACAATAACGCAGGCTATCATTTTCTTTCAATATTTTTCTTTTATTATATCATTAAACACAGTACGTAAATTTCTTTACTAATTAAAGCTATTTGTTTCGTGAGACAAGAAGACTATTTTTAAAGCTAGATAATTAATATAAATAAATCCAATAAAGTAAAGTTAGTAGTAATGGTTTCAATAGTTTTCATCATAAATGGAAATCAATATCGAATAGAGAGATTAGAATTTAATAAAAACTTTATTTATGAAGAAATGACAATAATAATTTTTATATAAAATATGTATTTTATAAACCTTGATTGCGTGCTTGGCAGTTGGAAAAATTGTGCCGCAGTTCTCACATACACTAAAGTCTTAATTCTATAAGTTATTAAATCTTATTGAAAAAATTCTTTAATTAGCTTAAAATAAAAAAAATTGAATATTTAAAAAAATTATTTAACAAATCAAGTACTATTCATTGTTCATCAAACATTAGTTAATTTTCATGTCGTTTTTCACCCATACGAACAAACTTTTTCCTCGATGCGCATTTTAAATGGGTCGCTACAGCCGCTGCTTTCAACGTTTTCAGAAGCGCCAAAAAAACTAACAAGACCGCGCGTTCTTCTTCTCGCGGAGTCACGCGCGCGTCGGCGGCGCCGCATTATGCACGAAGCTCGTTCCTTTTATTCTGCATACAAACACCAGCACTCAGGAAGGGCGAGGGAGCTTCTCTCTCTCTCTCCAAAAACGTGGCTGAGCCTCAGCCGAGCAATTAAGGGATGACACCGGGTAATTAGCGTCCGACGCGCTTTTAAAAATGTTTACGCGCTTGAGCTGACCTCCATACCCAGCTGGTTCACCCTTTTTTTTTGCAGCGGGAGCCGGCACATCGGTTTTCCCCGTTTTCCCCTGCAAAATCTGTTGTGCGACGGGAGCTGTTTCCGTTGATTGAAAGCTTTTATTCTTTTCTTCTCTTTGCAATCGCTCCTGGCACTTGATTTATTTCGATTACTGTCACTATGCCGAGCTGGATTCTTTTATCTTCTGCGCCTCTTTTGGCCGTACGTACGAAATTTCTTTTTTTTCGATTTTCCAAACGCTGGTTGATTGTTGAGTAAAAAAAATTTAGTTTGCGTTTAGATGAAGTTTGATAATAAAAGACAATAGAACTATTTAAAAAAAATTTTGTTTGATTCAGCAAAATGAACCCAATTCCTTCAAGCAAACATGTATGTACATTTAGAGATATTGAAGCATCAATTTTAATGCTTTCTGGTTTTTTTTCTATTTTACTAGGAATTTTCGCGGTGTTATAAAAGAAACATTACGGTGCTTAAACATCGGCTTCACGTCGATGTTTCGAAGATAGTTTCATGAGATTGTGTGTTAACGCTAGGATTCTTACCATTTTTAATATCGAAGCTATTAAAGAAAAAACAATGATTGGAGGTAAAATATTAAAGAATAGCTCATAACTTTCTTAGTAGAACAATCCAAAAAAACAGATTAGAATAAGTACCGTATATTTCTTATATTAATACTATATTTTTGTATGATTTTCATATCTTTTAAAAATTTATGTTTTAAAAATATAGAAAGTATATGGTAATGGAAATATTTCAGGAATATCTTAGGAATATTTCAGAAATATCTTGGCAATACTTTATTCAAGATATGGAAAAAGGTTTGCTTTTCCTACTATGCGAGTTCTTGGCAATACACTTTAGCTAAGATTTCGAAACATTGTTTACATATGGAAAATATTTTCTTCAAGATCTCACATTTTTACATAGTTGAGTAGTTTGAAGAAAAAGTGCTGCACTGAAGAAGAATGTCTTTTAATAAGAAAGTTTAAATAATTTCTTTAAGGAAATAACATTTTAAAATATAATATTCACTTTTACTTTAATAATTCTTGTATAAATTATATAATAATTAATTTATGAAGAATATCATACTTCCACGTCGTTTTATAAATTTGCTTTTGGCTAATTTTCTAAGAGCAAAATAAATTGAATTTACTTTAGAGATTGTGTGATTTTATGTACACATATACAGTCTCTGATGTAATTTTTCTCGGCTAACACGATAACTTGCTATTACACTAATTAAGTTTTTTTATCATGCTTTTATTCATATATCAATTATCTTAACAATATTATTTTTAAAGCATAACATAATTAATAAATTTTTCTGAAAGCTTCGCTTAATTACATCAATTAACCATTTATTCAAAGTTTACTGCACGAAAGTCCCTTTGCTTATGAATTTATACTCCTTTTTTCGTTAACTTCAATTAGAAATGCATTTTGTCATACTGAAACTTTATCCTATTTTTTATTTACTTTTTCTGAGATAAATATTTTTGTCCATAATCAATTTAATAAAAAAAATTTATACTATCTGATATTAGATATATTGGATACCTTATTTTAAATAGCACGGCAAGTGTTCTCCTCAGTCATCGAAAAATGTTCGTCAAATGTTCAAAACTTTATCTAGATATATTTTTATATATTTTTTAATTAAAAATAAATATATAAACAATAAAAATATTTAAATAAGCGAGTAGTAAAATATGATTTAATTTTCTATCTTCAAATTCATCACATGCATTTTTCAATCTGATATATTTCCTTATATGTTTAGATTATTAATAACATTCTTGTCTTTTAAATGTCAAAGGAGAATAAGGTAAATAATAAATGAACCAAAACTTGCAAGTTTGAAAACTTAATATTTAATACAAAATCAATGAACGGTATTGTGATATAGAAAGGAACTAAAAAAAAAAAAAAATTAGATAGAATAGATAAAGTTTGATTGATTTAATTAAAAAGCGTTTGTTCAAAAAAAAGTTCAATAACTTCAATTAAACCTTCTAAGTAAACATTAAATTTTTTTCTGTGTAAATTATTAATTTTTTAAGTTCTTTACTTTTTCTTAAAAGTCAAACTAATGTACTATCTGTATAAAAAAATCTTAGTCATACGGCGAGCTACGCAAGACATCGATTAAAAAGAAATGCAGATTTTTGCAATATCCGCACATCAAAATTTATGAAGTCACTTCATTTTATTGGACTGCTGTCTTATTTGTCCTAGTAAATGCACAGGGCTAAGCAGTTTGCCGTGCAACCAGGACCCAACTGCATGAATAAGGGATACAATTCAAACTTTGGAAAACCATTGATTTTATAAGTAACGATACAAACCAAAAAAATTTAATTCATCTCTCACGTTTAATATTTTTTATTAAAATTTGCAATTCATACAGTTTTAGCATATTATATTAAAAAAATGAAAACTGCTTAAAGAATTTTTGTATACAGATTTAAGTAGAGAGATTTCAACTTGCAGATTATGAATCGGTCTCAGCTTACAGTAAATTATTCATAAAAGAATTTAATCGAATTAGTAACTCAAAATAATGTACATATAAAAGTATAAGTATTCGATACAAGATTGCATCATCTTAAAAATTATATTTTATTTTGTAAATTATACGAAAAATTTTTTTTAGAATTTCGAGCTCATTTACAAAAATCTTTAGATGTTGATTCCATTCATTTTGCCATGAAATCGTATACAAAATTTATAAATAAATTATTTCTTTTCATCAAAAAATTTTTAATCTTTGTCTTCTTTAAAAAGTAAAATTCAAATTATAACCATAATTTCACAATTAATTTTAACTTTTCGCAGAATAAGATGTCGATCATTCAATTATATTTGTTTTAATAAAATTATTTTCAAAAAATACGAAACTTTTATTTTACGTTTTCTGACTGTATATAAAAACAAAAGCTATTTTGCATGATGCCTAGAACTTCACTAGAAAATCTGCAACTACCATTGAACGATAAAAGAGAAAACCGTTGAACAGTCAAGTTTATTGCGCACTACCTCTAAGCAGTGCAGTCCTCGAAAGTAAAAACGTCAGAGGATTAAACTCATTGCGTAGGAGAAAAACACGACTGGAAAAAGAATGAAGCGTAGGTCATACGAGACGTAAAAAGAAAAATAAACAAAGCTAAACAAAAATTTTGACATAAAGATAGAAAGAGAATATGAGAGCCAAAAATAATAAAACTGAAAGATGATATACGTTGAGCGAAATTAGCATTTGACTGGCATTTAAAATAAGCGACCAGAAAATGCGTTTCTCATTGCACATTGGTACGGCTCTTCCAGAGCATCTGCTTGAAATAGCGAAAATACGAGCAGGTGCGCCTGCGGCGTTGCGGTTTACCTCCGTATATGCGCATGATTACTACTTATGCGCCCGACTTGTCTTGCCTTGTTCTACTAAGCTGTAATATCTCTCTCTATTTCCCGTTCCAGTTCATTTACGTATAATAGATTTCCTTCTTCACAACAATTGTTTATTTTAATTGATTACAAATAATTTAATGTATTATGATTTAATATTTTATAGATATAAATATCATATTTTATTTCTTTAAATTCGTTAATATATATCAACACATGTACTACGTATAATAGAGTATCATTGCTCAATTAATTTGTTAATGATTGTACTCTTAAGTAATTTTTTGTCTCTTTTTTATTTAAATAAATTATTATTTTTAATTTAATTTAAAAAAACTAAATATTTGTTGATTGATTCAAGTAATTTGAAATTTAGCTTGAATTTCAGTTATCTAAATTCAGCAGCTAAGTAATTTTTATATTGTAATTAAATAATCTTCATCCTTAAGACTGATCCTTAAGACTGTTCCTTAAGACTGTTCTGACCTTCATACTTAAGACTGATTATTTTTATTTTTATTTTTATTTTTTGACTTTTATCATTTTTCTTTTACTCTTGTTTATTTTTATACACGTACCTGACTTAGTATTTTTACTATTGTTATTTTATATGTACACCTGGGTTAAGTTTTATATTTACACCTAGGCTTCAGATTTACTTTTTGACATGGTCATTGTGATCAGTAGTTTAAACAATTGTACATTATTCAATTTTACTATATGAACGAGTGTTTTAATAAAACTGACTGATAGTCAAGTTGCTTCGGTAAATTGTAAATATAATTGTAAATATTTTGTAACAAGACCGAAACAATATAACAAGAATGTGATATGTATTATAGTTTGT
>UELX01001206.1:0-48707 GCA_900480035.1 Eupelmus urozonus
ATTTTTTGTAATTATTATGCGTAGTTTTGGTCTATCCAAAGGCGTGTCGGTAGATACCAGAATGTAAATTCGCACTGAATCTCCAGTTTAATTTTTAAACTGGTAAAGAAAAATTTCTTTCTTTGTAAAAATTGTATTGACTTTTGATGTATTTCATGTAATATATGAATATTTCTTATGTACAGCCTTGAAAAGGGACATTTAAGAGAAAATAAAGATTGGATAGTTCGCGGCGATCAAAGCTTTGTCTACTTATTTACAAATCTACACCACACGAACAATAAATTCGATTTAATTCAATCTAATTTATTTATTTGATAATATTATATAATAATTAGAAAATTACAAAATGTGCAAATTTTCATCAATTGTCTATCAATGTTCATAAACAAGACATATAAATAAATAAAATTTTATATAAACAAATAAGTTCTAATAAAATTATTCAAAGAAGAAAGTAAATCATCTAGAATCAAAATCGAATAAAAAGTTCAAAAAACTCATTCTCTGTTGGTATTGATATTTATAAAATTTTTTTCTTTTAATCTAGTAATTTGTTATTTTTTCTCCAAAACAAGAACAAACTCTTATATTAACATTCTCGGTCAAAATAATACAAAAATAATTCAAAAAATTCTTTCGCAAACTGTTATTAAAAGTACAAATAAAACTATCGAAACGCCAGACACCTCTAAAAAAAGCAGATGAAAATTCTTTTCGCATTCAAGAATGCTATTCCCTTATTTCCACCCTCGTGCTTGCGTTTCATCCTCTACTACACGGTTCTTTAAATTCACCCTCCTTCGTAACCCCCAACGAAATAGGCAAACAGGAGTGAGTAGTACGTCGAACGTGAAAAGCTATACCATTTTTCCAAGCTCTAAGAAATGTTTACAAGTCCGATTGAGTCTATCCATTTCATTGAAACAAGATTCCTTTCACTCTTATATTTTGTATTGCTTTTTTTATTTGAAATCAATGCTTTTGAAATGCTAATAGTAAAGATATGAGCTTTGAATATAGTTAAGTAAATAAAGGAAAATGCAAATAATGAAAAGAAATAATAAATTGTTCTTAATCGCAATTAGTTAATATACTAATATACGATAATTAAAAGTTAATAATTTACTACACCATTAATTTACATTTATTTTTTTGTTTTTCTTTTCTCTAGTATTACAATATTAACTTGTCACATTTCTTACTTATATCTATCACGTAATTTACGAATAAAACTTGTATCAATAACAAATTAACACTTCATCATTTGTCATCCCGTCCTTTTTCTGATGTTGAAATATCGTATTTATTTAC
Source organism: Eupelmus urozonus (assembly GCA_900480035.1). Taxonomy (NCBI): domain Eukaryota; kingdom Metazoa; phylum Arthropoda; class Insecta; order Hymenoptera; family Eupelmidae; genus Eupelmus; species Eupelmus urozonus. The sequence goes on from UELX01001206.1 coordinate 1,315, forward strand.
TAACTCAGAAACCTTCTGATACTCATTTTTATAAAGTCTCTAGAATTGATTTCATCGAATCCATAAATTCTGATAATTAATGACTTTCGTTTCCCAATTCCATTTGTTTACCAAGAAACTTACGTTTTTGAAAATACAATTTTATAACGTAACATACATTTTCACTATTTTGAAAAAATAGGTATTTTTATGAAATGTGAACACATTTTTCACACTAAAACGCTCTTGTAAATGGAAAGGAAATGTCTCATACCGGAATGTAAACTGGTGGTTTCAAGAGTCGTAAACAAGCGTCCCGTCTGTAGATCGATTAAAGTACTTTTTAACTGGCTATTGTCTCAGTGGATTTAGGACACTAAAGATGAACTTAAATTTTTTGTGTTTTCTCGAAAGAGTTAAAATTTTTACTCCTATTTCGTTCCAATAAGCACAATGCATTTTGCAACATTCTATATAGTAAAATGATGCATTATTGATGTCGATTTTTTTATTAACAGTGAAATGTTTAAAAAATAAAAATATATGTACTCTTATTATAAATGTAAAATTCACTAAAGTATTTTAATTATAAATTTATCATTCAGTCGGAATATTTGAGGTAAAAATTGAAAGAAACTTCAGGCCGAATCTGATTAACTTTAGTCTGCCCTAGTTGGCTTATTAATTTCCAACCTGAAACTATCCGCGAAACCTTCATTCCACAAATTATGCTTTTTTATTCCGTCCTTATTGGAATGCATGCATTTGGAACTTTATTTACGTAGTTGTCAAACGCATTACCATAAAATTAATTTATAAATTAATTTTCCCAAACGAAGCCTCCGAGCGTACGCCGCGTTTTCATTTCGTGCTCATTCCTCCACTATGAGCTTGATCAGCAAATAGCAAACATGCCCCTCATCTTCCTGCTATTTCCCAAAACGAGCAAAATTTTTTCCATTTCGCCCACCGTCAACGTTGCCAAATTCTTTTCCGATATCGCTATAAATTTTCGTATGTAAAAGCGCACGGTATGCACTGCACAGCGGAACGCTTTGTTTCAACGAGGTTTGATGACTCGAAACATTTTCATAATGGACCAGCGCGCACCTCTGACCTACATCATAATTTGACCTATTGAACTTTTAGTGCGCAAGAAGCCAGCTCCGCAGCGCCTCGCGATTCCCGTGTAATTTCGTCATCGGTACTTTACATACGTAGGTCCGACGAAACTTTTTTTTCTCTACGCGCTGTTACAATGCTGCCAGGATGTAGGGTCTTTTTTTCTTTCTTGCCGTCGGATAATCGGTAGAGCTAAAATTTTCTGTTCGCATGCCAAACGACCTACATTCCCTCTGGTTCCCTTGCGTTTTCTTTCTTAATTGAATCCCTAGTTCATATCGATATTTATGATTCAATTAGACAATTTAACAGTCACCAATACGAAACAGTATTTCGATCTTTGGTGTATCAGTAATGAATTTTTTGTTTTCCTAACGCGTAAAACTTTTACGTTTCATATACGAGCTTTCATCTGATAAGCGCATCAGCTGGAAAAAGGCAACGGCAATTGATTCCGGTACGCGCATGCACGTACACACTTGTGTAGCCTTTTCTGCATTTCGAGCTGTAAGAGAGCAGCAGCTGCACGTGTGCCAAGACGGCGCCGAGATCCGATCTTGCACAGAACCTTGTGTGTGTGTGTGAGCTTGCAAGCGCAAAAAATCCGATCCCGCGATGCTTATCGCTTAATCTCCGCTAGAGCTTTTGCGAATCTTCGCTTACGAGAACGCTTGAGCGAGCTGAAAAGCGTGCTCAAATATTTTGCTGCAAACAATGATATGTTTAGTTTGGAGTTACGGTAACTTTGTTGGAGAATTTATATGATAAAGTGGAGAAATATAGTTTTTGTTTTGTTAGGAAATAATGATAATAGGAGAAGCACACAAAAGATTTGAAATAAATTATAAAAATACTCTATTCGTTTTTCTCATTAATTTTTCATTTCATATAACCCTTTTTTAATTATTTTTATGACGCTTTTAAATGTCTACAACAAATAACAAATATAGAAGGTGTAGTGCACAAGATGACCAAATTCTATTACAATAATAATAAATCATTTATTGTAATAACTTTAATTTTTTTAATACTAATTTAATTCACTGTCTTCTTATATTCTATTTCTTATCCTGTTCTCATTCTATATCAAATTTTCCATTAGCATATATTTTATATGATTGCTAGTCTTTTCCTTACTCTGATTTTTTCTTTCCGATTGTCGTTTTATTTGATTTCGCATTTCCAAATTAAGTTGTTCTTTATATCACCACAAATCCATCTCTCACTTTCTATATATATAGTCTTCTGTGACTGACTTTTACTCTTTCTTTGCCAGCTTTCTTACCTGTCTCGCTGCATTTTTTTATATTCTTTTGTATATCTCTTTCTTTTCATGTCGTGCCATTATCAAATCGTAGTTCTTTTCCTGTTAATTGATATTTGTTCTGCTTATTTTTCATAATCTCTATAATTCTAAGCCTACATCTAATCTCTTTTTAAAGATATGTTCTTCTCTCTTTTTCGAATTCATTTTCTATACGTCCACTTCTTTCAGTCCAGTTCTCGTAATATTACTTTTTCTTTTTTTTCTCTCACTTTCTTCTAATGTTCGTTCAGTTTTTTCTTTTCTCACTACCTTTTTTTCTCTATTTTGATTATTTAGTTTATCTTTTCATATCCTTTTATTTTCTATCGGCTTTCTTTTCTTTTCTATGTTTTCCATTTTTATGATACAAATTTCAACTTTTTTCAACCTTCTCTTTATCTTCCTTAGCTTTTTCCATTTCATTATTAATTTTATTTAGCACTGCCTTAAGATATTGTAAATTTATGTTATAACCTTTACTATATATATCATATTATTTTTATTCTTCGCACCTCTCTTATTATCGTCTCTAGTATATTAAAACGTACTTTTCTTGATATTTCTGAATGTCATACTTTATATGCCTGACTCCTTATCACTTGGTTGCAGAGTCCTTGCTTCCATACTTCACTTTTTATCTTTTATTTCATTTTACTTTTTTACGCTTATTCTTTTATTTACACTTTTTACTTTTATCCTTTCATTTCTTTTTGATTACTGTGCTATTTAACACTTAATTATCTGTCCTTTTCTGCTAATTTTTACTCAAGCTACGACAATTGTTTCTCTGCTGACTAGCACTATAACTAACAATTATTAATAATAAAAAAAAACTAACAATTACTTTAAAAAAACAATATTTAATTGTATTTAAATAAATTTTGGATGATACAGAATCCGAGAATTAAACCAGGAAAGTTGAATTTTTAATAATATAAACTTTTTCATTCCAATTCATTTTTCTCTGAACCCTCCAAACATTCACTAATATGAATTACACTATATTATTATTCAACAAATTCTGCATGGCTGTTGTTACAAATCATGTATTCAGTTTTGTTCGGAGTATTGAAAATCAATACTGTTTGTTTTCTGATTTTAATTAATCGTAATATTCAGATACCTTTTCTCGTTAACGTTATATTAATATTTCTCAGTTGTTCAATGAGAATGAATATTAAATATAACAATTCAAACATCTATTCTAATCACCGTAAAACTTTGTCACACACATTTGTTAACTTTAAAGTGACTTTCATTATATATACGGTTTACAAAATATAAGAGAACTCTTGCATTAATAAAATTATTGCTCTTGATATATTAATTTATGGGAATTAATCTTTGTAAATGAAGGAAAGATTTTAACAAAAGTTATGAAAGGACAGTATACTATTATGTAAATCATACTAATGCTTTCATAATGTTAGTAATATTACCACAATTAAACTTCAACTTCTTGAAGTAAATATTATAGTAACAAGATTAGTTTGCAAACATTTCTTCTAACATTAAGTTTGCATTCTAGGTCATGTTAATAAGATTATACGTAAAGATAAATATATATCTAAAACCTGTATAATTTTTTTTCTTTCATGTTACTGATAGTATTGAAATCTTTTGTAAAATAAAAATTTGAATATTCAAGTTATTGAGTATTATAATTGATAAGATTATTAATTATTCAGAAAATTGCCAAAGAATAAATATTATCATTATTTTGAATGTTTTTAACATGTACCCTTTAAAAGATGAAATGCATTATTTTTTACAAAAGATGAGATGAACAAAAAAGAATATACTTAATCGTAGTAAAACTCATTAACAGGCTCATTATAAGTAAGTTAGTATAAATCAGAACTCCATTGACCATATTTTGTTTTTATTCTCAACTTTGAAAAAATTGTTATCATTCTCAGATTGAAGCGCATGTTAAAAATTTGTTCCACATCTATGATGTTTCATAAATCTAAGGTAACTAACGTCATTGAAAATAATTTAACGCTTACCGGTAATCACTAAGATTGCCCCTTAAATGAACAATTACCTTAATGCATGCATGCATCATGAAACAGAAGACGTGATTTACAGCGTACCCGACATCAGTTACAGTGATTAAGTGGAAACTGCCTTCAAAATAATATTGTATATGTAGTTCTACGTTATATTAAAAACGCAGCCGTTATCACTGAGCAAATTTATATTAGTTTTGAAACATTATATTTATTATTATTTTCAATTTAAAATGTATTTATACCACTAATATAATATTAATTGAAATACAATACTACAGATACTTTTTATGATGCTCATTTATTATTAATAGTTTAACATGAACAATAATTTTTTTCAAATTTCATCAGTCAATTTTCTATCAATTATTGTAAACTTATATTTAGAACCTTTCAAGAATCTACTTAAAGTATACATTGTGGCTATTTATAAGTTTATAAATTTGAAATAGATAAAAAGTGTCATATATACGTTATTATAAGTACGTAAGTTTAGCGTAAACATTTTATATAAATTACAACTTTCAGTGATGTAGGTCATATGAATATACTACTTTCCGAGAAATTTCTCAGTTATTAACATTTGCTCTAATCGTGTGCAAAATAATTATTATTATTTTTAAAAATATTGAAAATTGTAAACCAATAATTAATATAATAATTTTGTAATATAATTATTATACCGTAATAATACATATTAGAAACAGTTACATATTATTAAATTATGCACCATTCAAAATTATCGCAGTCGCGAATAACTAAAATAAATATTACCTAAAGATAAGATAAATTATTACCTAATTATTAAATAAATGTATAATTTATTCTTATTTAAATTTATATTACTTTATGTGTATTAAAAAAAAAAAAAAATTAATACGGCTTAATAATAATTTCGACTTTATAATAAAAATTAAACTACCTAATGCATTGAGCAGTTCTTTCTCTTTTACTTTTGCAGATCATTGATTAAAAAGTACTTGATTTCGATAATTACTGCCCAGAGACTTTTAATGGAAATGATAGAACTACAATTTATCGACTTTACTACGAGAGGCTTTTAGTTTTCCTTAGCAGCTATTAATCCGCTAAGTAATTAATCAAGTGATAATAAGCCTTTTAAACAATTTTAAAAGTATAAACAATTATTTAAATGTTTCGTATTATAAAAATAATCAAACTGAGAAAAAAATTGTAACATTAAACAATTATGTTTTTCAATAGTACTATATAAACATTTATTTGATTTCAATATTTATTTATTAAAAAAAAAAACTTATTTAAAAAAATAAATTAAACAAATATTTATTTAGTACTAACGAAGCAAATATTTGATGATTTCAGGAATTCTTTTTTCTCCTTAGTATACAAACAATTATAGAGCTTTTACTCTCATAAAAAAGTTGATAATATCTGCAAAGATTTTTTTTATAATTTCAACAGCCTCATCGAGCTTTTCTGCAATCATAGAGCAAGAGCGATTACAGACTCCTCTAGAAGTCTCAAATACCCTCTTCTGAAGTCTTTACTGATGAGCTATAGACTCGCATTAGTCTGCGCTTAACCGGGCTCATGATTGCAGAAGGAGTGATGAGAGAACAAGAAAGTCTATTGCTTTTTCCTCTTCACTTGTTTAATTACTCTTGATATTTATTATCACAGACTCTATTTAAACAGCATTAAAAATCACTTGGAATTAGCTGCCTAGAATCTTTTAATTTTAATCCGATATGCAAAATAGCAGGAATTTAAATGAAGAAATGCTTTAACTACCGTACGCAGTTGAACTGATTGTACAGATTATCCAAATAATTTTAAGCTTTAAAGCTGTTATTAATTTTTAGTTAGCAGACTTGTTTCTCAAAGAGAAACTAGTTTTTAACATTATTTTTCAACATTATATTATTTGAATATAACAATAAACAGAAAATTAAATAAATATCAAAATATTTTAAAAAATTCAATTTTTTAAAATTTACATTTTTATATAACAATTTATTTAAGCTGTGTGATTTAAGACTTATAACACAACTACGTTTTTCATACCTATTGAATTTTGCGTATATGCTGCATACATTCAAGAGTTATATTAAATAAAATTTTCCGCACATATACACATACAAACGCACACACACATCCATTGACATACACATTTGTAAATATTAAATTATCAGTATCCCGAAAACTAAAAATTCAAACAAATTGACATATCCAATTCTTCTCTTTGCCATTTTCGAGATCGTCAAGTCACTACTCGACGCGCCAAACTATTTACTCTCCCAATCCGCTCAAATACTCCAAGGCACTAAATTTCAAACTCCGCTCGCCAAATCGTTGCGCACCGTATCCTGCATTCAGCGTCACCTGCAATAATGCAACTCTTCCGCGCGATCTCAAAGCGAATCAGCGATGAAAAAAAATTTGATTCCCCGGATAAGCCAGCGCCGTAAAGACCCGACGAATAATCTCTCTCTCTCTCTCTCTCTCCGTCGCCGCCCGCGCATCCGTAAAGCCGAACTGCCATTAAATTTCATTTCCCAGGCGAAGCTGCGCTCGCGCAATATCAGCCTCGCGCCCGGCGGCCTGTATATAACTTCATCCGGGAAAAGTCGATTTGCCGGGTCGCTATCGCCGCGGCGAATCGCATGCCGCGTCACGTAGCCTGCAGATAAATTCGCCAGAGTCGCGCGCAGAGAGCCAGTCCATAAGCGAGACTTAATTTTCCTCCTATTGTTATGTTGCAATGCAGGCAAGCCGGCGAGAGGTTAATTCATGCAGCCGAGGGCACCAAGCAGCATCAGCAGCGGGGCAAGCACGGTAGCAGAGCCATCCAGCGGAGGACGATCGAGCTTGAACTATGAACCAGCTGGACGCGGAGAACCGGGTGGTGCTGAACGTCGGCGGTATCAGGCACGAGACTTACAAGGCCACGCTGAAGAAGATCCCGGCGACGCGGCTCTCAAGGCTCACCGAGGCCCTCGCCAATTACGATCCGATACTCAACGAGTACTTCTTCGATCGGCATCCCGGGGTGTTTGCGCAGGTGCTGAATTACTATCGCACGGGCAAGCTGCATTACCCGACGGATGTCTGCGGTCCGCTGTTCGAGGAGGAGCTCGACTTCTGGGGACTCGACTCCAACCAGGTCGAGCCCTGCTGCTGGATGACCTATACGCAGGTCAGTTTTATAGCTTTTTTTTTTGTTTGTTATTAAGTAAAAGCTGAAAAGAGATTTTTTGAAATTTTAAAAGAAATAACGTAAACCAATTTAACTTCGTTTAAAAATATTTGAAAGGTTTCTTCAATAATAAAGAACTATTTTCCTACAGCATGCGATTGAATGTTCTACAAAAATTACTCTCTATTATCGAAGAAACCTTTTAAAGTCTTTTTAAAAATACGCTCTTTCAAACTGTTATCTTAAAAAGTACTTTTCAGCTGAAATAATGTAAAACGTTTCTAAATTTAACACATTCATAAAATAGTTACTTGCAGATTAAAACTGAAAAACAGAAAGGAATTCTATTAAATGTTTTTACTTTATGCCCTGCCATGAATAATCTGTAAGAAAAACCGTTGAGAATTCAAATTATTCTTAGTATAAAATGAATCCGGTTTTTATAAATCCTATCTTAATGAAATCTGCCTCTGTATATGACTTTCAAATAACTGCGCTTTTCGCGGTACAAGTCATTTTTAATTCATATTTATCTTTTATCGCATTTTTCTCTCGTGAAACAATAAAGTTGCATTATTTACTTTACCGTCACTTATTAACAATTATTATGAAAATTATTCGAATTCCGAAAGTTTGAATCTTTGTTCGAAAGCCTTGTAACCAGAATGTCAATATTCTTTCGGGTCATGGATTTTGGTGAAGCTCTGACAGGTGTTTCCTGGTATCAGAAGATGAAATCTTTATGGACATTCGACAGTAAATGAATTCCTTATCTCTTCGCCCTTAAAATTTGATTTATGACGTTTAAGCGACACTTCAAAACTTTGTAGTCCTATTAAGCTTTTATTACAAATTTCAATATTCTCCAACAATGAATATATTAAACTAAATATTTTTGTTAACTTTAGTAAAGTAACTAGAAATTTGATTTAATCATTACATTATCAGCATAAATGATATTAATAAAACCCAAAACCAAAATTTTCCCAGCACAACTACGATCCTCCCTACATCACTCAAAACAAAAAGCATCACACTGTTAACACGATTAAGACACAAAACTCCCACGATCATCAGCAAAACCTCAAACTCCTCACCCTACCACCCCTATCTAATCCCAGTCATGAAACCATCCAGCCCGCGCCATTAATTCCACCCCGTAAAACACCAACCCATTTTTTAACCTTTGATCTGCCAACCTACAACCAGCCACAGATACGCGCAAAGCCACACTCGCCGATACATCCGCAAGCTCGCGCATCAAGCCGACTTTACGAGCTGGACGGCGCAAAAAATAATTCATCCCAGCTTTCTCTCTCTCTCGCGCTAAAAAGTTATAGCTCGCGCTCGTAAAGCTCGCACTTATCTTTACGAACGCCGGCGCTTATCTCGCTTCGCGAATGTAAATTGGGCTTCGGTAATTTACGCGGCCTCGCGCAACAAAAAGCAATCGAGCTTTTCCACAGCCTGATTAAGCGCGCCTCTTAAACCGCGGCACGTTTCTGTTTTCCTTTGATATTGCTTAACGACTTTGTCAGTACGAGAGCGGCAATAATCAGCGCGCATTGAGTTTTCGCCGGTACAATGCCGCGCTGGCCTCGCGCCTCGATTGTGTAAACAGAGAGAGAGAGAGCGAGCTTTCTCAAACAAAGCTCTCTCGCTGCCTGATGATAATTACTTTGGTAAATGGCCGTAAATTGGTCTATCAATAATCGGCCTGATGCGCCTGATGGAGAGAGCCCGGAATCAGCGCGAAGAAGACCGAAAGCTCGAGTGCGAATTGATTTTACTTCCCCGCGCGGCTCTTTAAAATCACGCGGAAAAGCTTGTAACGGAATCGAATTTCCCGCTCGCCGATAAAGCGCCCGTTGACAAATGAACGCACGAGCGAGCGGCAAGCAGATAAGTGGATTTTCACTTGTCCGGCAGCTCGAGGGGGAGGGCTAAATCTCTCCGTTCCGGATAAGAAGCCGACAGCTTTATCCGCGAATTCCGAGCAATAAATACGACTTTGATTCGTCTGGCTCTCGCCCCGTGTTTACTCGCTCGGGCTTAATTGACGCGAGAGCTTTCGGCGCTAAGTCCCCGGCTTGATTGGAAAAATTCCCGCCGCTACGGCCGAGTTAGCGGCTTGACGAGACACTCGCGACGAAGATGACAAAGCAAGTCCTGAAACGATCCGGGAAAGGAGTCACTTGTTCCCGGCTTAACCGCATATCGAAGCCCCGAAAAGAAAGCCAACAGCTTCGACGCATCGGGGGAAGCGTCCCCGCAAGCTGCACAGTCACCGGCCGTATCATCAATCAATTAGCCCTCCGAGCTTGCAACAATGCGCCCTCGAACGCTCCATAAAATTTTTCCAGCCCCGCATGTATAATTCGCGTGGCCGAGCCGGCTCTATAATTCGATCTTCGGCTGCGTGTATATACACAGGTAGAGTCTCGCGTGCGAGAGCGGCGATCGCCAATGGAGCACACGAGCTTGCAGTCGGCGCGATCGATGTGTAAAAGCCGGAGGGTCGACGACCGGCCGCGAGTATCGATCCAGCTCGTGTGCAGCCGAGCCTGGGGAATGTGTATAGGTGCAGCGGCGCGCTTGACTTTTCTCTTTGTAAATAAATAATGCGCGGCTCGCTTTGGTTGAATGAACTAGTTTTTCCTGGCCGACGAGCGCTTCCTAGGTAGAAGCGCTGGCCGCTGGGTTACGTAAGGCGGCCGAGCGCGAGGCTAATGAGCCGGATGGAGAAAGGAAGTGGAAATGCGGTTGGGATGCTTTGGAAATGCGAGTTTGCATTTTCTGGGATTGCTGGGGGTAGGGAATGAGTTTATAATTGCGGTTGGGATCAATCATTTTTTTGCGGGGATGAGTGTGCGTTGTGTGTTTTTTAATGATTTGTTTGATTAATTATATTTTGAGGCGGGTTTGTAATTAATAAGCTTGTGCGAAAGCTCATGGCAAGTTTGATGAATTTTGTAAAAAATTCTCATTTTGAAAAGAAAAATTGAACATGTTTATTATGTTTTCTAGCAATTGAGGAAAACGCAAAAATAAATGATACTGATTATATCGACGATACAATCGTTTTTTATAAAAATTTTTAGGTACTTTGTAATAATACGAAAAGCTTGTCAGGAGCTTATGCATAAATCTAGATAAGTAAAAAGCTTCTATTTTCGACATATTTAAACGTGATACGATTGGAAATGTAATTATACCACTGCAACGAATCATAACAGCAAAAGCTCGCGAAATCCCATAAAATCAGCCCACTATAAAGAAGATAAAAACTATAATAATATTCCAATAATGCTCCTAAATCAACCAAACCCTCCAAATCTACATCACTCCTCAAGCCTCCTCTCCCACCAAATTTATAATTAGAAAACTCTTTCAACCCCATATATACTTCAGTTTCCAATCAGCCTGCCCAGCAAAGTTCCCCGAATCCCAATAAAAGCTCGCAGAACCCCCGTCGCAGCGTCCCCAGAGCGCAGCGCCGCTGTAATCACGCGTCGAAAAAAGCTCTTCCGCGACTGCAGAAATGAAAAGGCCGGCTTCCAATCTAGCGCGCTCAGCTTCGATTTTTGCATACACACATACACACACAAGCCGCTCCACAGCGCGCAGACGCGGAAGGCAACTTTATTAGCCGGACTCTACGCCCCTCGTTAACGCGGCTCGTTTGACCGATCAAGCTCCTCTTTTGCCGAGCTTAACCGGCGTGAAAAAAGCTCCTCTGCGAGTGTATTTAATCCTTTACAAGGCAGCGGCCACCTCATACGCGGCACTTTACCCTCCTGCCCGGAAAAAAGCGCAAGCTCGGCTCTTTTTCTAGAGAGCAGCTGTCCATCCGGCGGTAATCCGCTAACTCCTCCTCTCTCTCTCTGTTTATTCCCATTCTTCTCTGCGGGGGGGCGGCCGAGACGGGCCGCAATTTTCCAGCTCTCTTTGTGCCTGCGCTCTCTTTTTTCGGGCTTAATCCGCCGGCGTAATTCAGCTTCTCGCGCGAGTACAAAGCCCCATGCTGGTATAGCTGCACACGCGCTATCGATCAGGTCTAGCCTATACGCCGCTCCACAAAGAAAATAGATCAGGCCTCGCGCGGCTGACTTCGTGGAGGGGCTGGCTGTGTAGGTGCGCAAGCTGGGGTGGGTGTGTATGGGATTGATTTGCGGAGCGGCGCGGTTGTATCTGGGATTTTTTATGAGCGAGGGGATGGCATGGGGATGATGCGCGAGTGGATGGCTAATCGCGGAATCGCATGCGTTGAGGGATTCGTTGGTGATGTGGAGGTGTGTATAAATAGATGGGGCGAGAGCGGAGGCGCGGCTCTGGGAAATGCTATTTTTAACGGATGTGAAGTTTATTTTTTTTGTTTTTTTTCGAGGGTGAGGATCGAGTGGGTGTTGTGGAGGATGTATAAGTGAGGAGAAGGAATTGTAGAAATTGATGATTAATTTTCTCAAGGCGTTTTATGATTATAATTTTTCACTTCTGTTTAAATTTTATTGATACACCATCAAGATTGTTTAAAAGTAAATCGCCTACCAATAAATCTAAACCTAAACAAAAATTCGCAATCAATTACAGAAAACTATTTTCGCATTTATAGTATCCAGAAGCCAAGAAAAAAAAACAAAACTTTTTAATAAACCCCCACGCTTAATCAATCATTCCAACGTTTGACCACAACCCGCGCGATATAATCACAGAAATTTCAGAAACACGCGCGCTATCTCAATCCCGCTGCATAAAGCGACGCCGCTAGTTCCGTGATACCCCCGGACTCTAAGCAACTTTCCCGTCCAACTGCTCTCGGCAGGGTTTATTTGAACTTTAATTACTCAAATTGGCCGCGATATTAATCTGAAAGAAAAGTTGACGGCTTTAATAACCCGCAGATTAACGTTTCAAGCTCTCTCCGCTGGAATAAGCCGCAATTACGTAAAACGCTCCTGCACGCGCGCTACTTTTATAAATAAAAGCAACCTCTGCGCTCTCGAATTAACCGCAATCTTATACTTCCGCCGAGAGATGCATAAACAATCGCTTCACCCGAAATAAAAAAAAAATCCCCCTGCAAAAATAACAGCCGAGGCGGTAAAAAAAATTGCAATCTTCGAAACCGCGGGCAAAGAGCGCGAATAGACCGCATCTCGATTAAAAAGTGCTCGCAAACGGATACGCCAGCAAAAATGCATCCAGCAATATTTCACGGGCCGCAGAAATCGCGGCGATTCATCAAGCCCGTTATTTCGTCCAACGCACACGCGTATATACATATATATATATTTCGCCAGCCGCCGAAATGGAGAATCGCTTTCAATGCCTCTCCGCAATTCTGTGTGTGTGTGTGTGTGTATGCGCCTTCGTCAGCGAGACAAAAGGCGCGCGTAACAGGGTCAGACATTGTGTTCGCGCTTGGCTCGATAAAAGCCGACGAGTGACTTATGCCGCCGGCTGGCTTTTCGGCGCGGTCGAGGGGGATTTTTCGCTGGAGGATGTGTGCTTTGATTTTGGTTAATTTATCGACGAGCTTTTGGACGAGGTTATTGGTTGGTTTAAGGTTTTCTTTTTGCGAGAGGAAGCAGCTTTCTGGTAGGTGAGATATTGAGACGTTATTCGAGGAAGAGTTATATTTGATACTTAGCTCGGGCGTTAATTAAAAAGTGGAATAATATTGGAAAAAGTGGAGGGTTGGAGAGTTGATTGGCTCCGGAGTTATAAACGATGTAGAGCCGTGATAGGTGTTGCGTGAAATTCGAGGCGAGCGTTTTTGTGATTTTTCACGTTACGATTGTCATGATTTTGGATCGTTTATAACTTTCGAGCCAATCAGGATTCTGACGTATGACACGAGTCAAATTAAAAAGCTTATTGCGTCTTCTATTTCCTCTCGGATTGCGGTCGCACGATCGATCGGGTAAATAAAGTTTATTTTTAGTTTTTAAAGCATTTTTCTGACAAATTAATGAAAGTGTATATTCCTTGTTCTAAATAAGTCGGCGAATTGAGCTTTTTTCCCAAACAAAGTTCTTTGAGTATTTCAGTCTTTTTTTCGTCCAAAATAGAAATACTTTTTCCAAAATACACCTAAGTTACACGCTATTTGTAGAACTTTTATTGCAACAAACAAACCCGAATAAACATATAAAAACCAAAAACAGATGTAATTACACCAAAACATTCAACCGAAAGCACCTAAAAGCTACACACATTAAACTCCTCATCACAAAAAGAGCCAGTTTGAAAAGAAAAATAAGCTCGCAGCTTGCAGAACCAGCCCGTCGCAGCATCGATCGCCGGACTCTCGTGCCTGCAAAAGCGCGCTAACTGCATTTTCCGCGTGCGTCCTTTTTTTTCCTTTCCTCCTCGCCAAGCAAAAGGTCAGGCGCGAAAGATGAATATCGGCGCAAGCTCGCGAAAAAAAAGCTGCGTCACGCGATTACGAGCTTAACGCTGCGCCCGATCAATACGTACATAATAAATAACTTGGAGCTTGGATTTTTCTTAATTCCAGCATCGAGACACGCAGGAGACACTGACGGTGCTGGACAGGCTGGACCTCGACACGGAGAAGCCAAGCGACGAGGAGCTGGCGAGAAAGTTCGGCTTCGAGGAGGCCTACTACAAGAACGAGCTCACGTGGTGGCAGAAGCTCAAGCCAAAAATGTGGTCCCTTTTCGATGAACCCTACTCCTCCAACGCAGCCAAGGTCGGTACCAGGCGCTGCGCGGCGAGCAAAGCGAAAGCGCCTCCTCTCTCGAATTATGTCTGTCGAGGTCGATATTATCGGCGCGATAAGCGACCGATGATGACGATAAAGAGGTCGAGGCTATTTATACGATTTTCGATCAAGTATATCTTGTGTCTTAATAAATATGAGTATTATGACCCGGATGATGATGATGATGATGATGTTCTCAAGTCTAGGTTCTTATGTCAATTATCAATTCTCTATACTTTTTATTATGGATACTATTGTTACATATACTGATCGTCTTCCACTGCTTCACTTCACTACTGTTTTTTCTTACAGTTATTTATTACTATTGACCGGTAGATATAAACATATTAATATATTTATACTTTTTTATATATATCATGCATTGCGCTCGATTTTTTCCAAACTCGTATGTACCTTGTTTATATATATACTTTCTTTTTATAAATAGAAGGACTTGCGCGTCTTATGACTTTATATTTAGCCAGCCGTTTTTATGCTCTGCATGGATACGCTCAAGTATATACATACGTTATATTCTGTATACAGAACATCTTTTTTTTTACTTAGAAAGTAGAAAGAGAAAAACGATCGCGTCACGAGCGTCCATTCGCGTATTTAATCAGAGCAGCTGGGTCTTAAGGGGAGATTTGGCGAAGTTACTTTTGTTTAACTGTGGATCGTGATATGAAGATTGATGTTGTTTTGAAAAGTAAAGCTAACCGTTTTTATGTACAAAAATATATCTATGGAAAAACCCTGGTAAAAATGATTCTATTTAACAGCCATTTAATGGACAGTTATTGGTAGAAAATGGCCATGAAATAGTCATTTTATTGTTTTGAATGGTGAATTTTTACCAGGAAAGACGTTTTGTAAAGATATACTTTGTGAATAATAAAAAATCTTTACAATGATTAAAAGAACATCGCCGTAAGACCTTTAGTCTCATTTGTATGCACATTTTGTAACAATATAAAAAACGAAAGTTTCTTTTAATAATATTACTTTCATATTAACTGTACTTTTGAATAATTCGATGCTAGGAAAAGGATCCTTAAGATTCTCCAACTAATCCACAGAAATTTTAAACACAAAGTTATGCAAAAGTAAAAAGTTACTCAGTGACAGCGATAATCTAATAAGACTTTTCCAAGTCTCCTCGGGCCTGGTTGCTTTGAATTAAATAAGCAGTGGAGGCGAGATCGGTTCGCTGCACCAATACCTTTTTTACCTAGAAGATTTTTTGAAATTTTTACAACTTACTCTCCCAGTTTTATAACCAGCTAGAGCAAGCACCTTTAATTGAGAACTCTTACTTACATACCGCTTCATCCGCCTTATTATCTAACAATCCAAAAATTACTTATATACGACTGAGCTTTCTTCAACATACTTATAAATATATATATTCATAATATACCTATATAGTCACGACCACGATACACGCAGGAATGCTTCGTGTGCTTGAACACAGTACCGGAGCTTTTCCGCGAATCCAGGTTTAGTTTAGATGTGTAAGGTAGATACGTTAATAGAAAAACACACGAGAGTGCAGGGTGGAATGGCTTGATCATTATTACATACTTTACTGTTGGGATGTACAAATACGTAGAATATTGTGATGAGTCGCTTGTTCAGAACAAGACTGTTCCATCTCCAGTTTTTTCTCTTCATTCTTCTCTCTATGCTTTGTGCCGCGCGTCTTTTCTTATGTTTTACAATTTTTCCGTCTATCCATAGTCTCGTAACGATAGTTGCTAGATTCATCCTCTGTAAAAACTGAGCTTACAACAAGTACTGCAGTGTGTAATAAAGAATTACGAGACTGTGGACTGGCAGAGCGTCAGTTGCGTTGAAAGGATCAAAGTAATCAAACGATAAAATTGTTGATAGAACAAACTGGTTCTAAGCAAGCGATCCCATCATGCCCTGCCAGCATGCTTACAGCGCTTCTTCTACTTACATATGATCCAATTAATTTTCCTTATATCTTATAATTTCGATTGATTTGGTTGTTACGATCCTGACCGGATCCCTTATATCGCTACTATGCACGACCTAGTTTTTGTCAGAGTAATGAGACAACAATAAGATAAAATAGACTGCCCTGTGCTCTCATGAATGAAAGGGAACGGGTGTGGCGGGGGTTACGATTGTTTACACGACTGTTTGGAATGCCTTAACCTCTTGCAGATCATCGGCGTGATCTCGGTCTTCTTCATCTGCGTGTCCATCCTGTCGTTCTGCCTCAAGACCCACCCGGACATGAGGGTACCGGTCATCGTGAACAAGACGGTGTACGCGAGCAACGGGACCAGCTGGGTCCTGGACAAGACGCACACGAACGCCCACGACGCTTTCTTCTACATCGAGTGCGTCTGCAACGCCTGGTTCAGCCTTGAGTTCGTCATCCGGATAACGGCCTCGCCCAACAGGTGCGAGTTCATCAAGAGCTCGGTGAACCTGATCGACATGATCGCCACGCTGAGCTTCTACATCGACCTGGCTCTCCAGAAGTTCGCCTCTCATCTGGAGAACGCTGATATTCTGGAGTTCTTCAGCATAATCCGGATAATGCGGCTGTTCAAGCTGACGAGGCACTCGTCCGGCCTGAAGATCCTCATCCAGACGTTCCGCGCGTCGGCCAAGGAGCTGACCCTTCTGGTCTTCTTCCTAGTCCTCGGCATCGTCATCTTCGCGAGTCTGGTTTACTACGCCGAGCGCATCCAGTACAATCCGAAGAACGACTTCAAGAGCATACCTTTAGGTCTGTGGTGGGCCCTGGTCACGATGACCACGGTCGGCTACGGGGACATGGTGCCCAAGACCTATGTCGGCATGTTCGTAGGCGCATTGTGCGCCCTCGCCGGTGTACTCACTATCGCCCTGCCAGTGCCCGTGATCGTCAGCAACTTTGCGATGTATTACAGTCACACGCAGGCGCGAGCCAAGCTCCCGAAGAAGAGGCGTCGAGTGCTTCCTGTGGAGCAGCCCCGGGTGAGAGCGCCCGGGGTACCGGGGACCGGCGGCGGTGGTCCTGGCTCCGGGCATACCGGTTCGCATGCCGGTCATCCTCCGTCGGCCCCTGGCCACTGTCAGGCCGTCAACGCTTCCGACCTGGGTGCCCTAACACCCCAGACGAGGCATCAGCGCGCGAACGCGATGAAGCCGAATCATCCCAAGGATCCCTTTGCTACCAAGTCGGGTGAGTTTCACATTTTCCTTTTTTATCACCTCGTTTACCTACACTTGCTCTTGCCTTCTTTTTATTTATAATGCTCTCCTACTCTTTTTTTACCATTGACTTATCCTATTAGATATTATGTTGATGAAACAATGTTGGGATTACCAATTCATCAGAAATTCTTTTTCTTTTACACTCATAACTTCCGAAAAGATTCAGATAAATGACACGACAATTGTTTGAAAAACTTTTTTCACCCCTATCATAACCAAGTAGAAATAAACTGACATTAAAATTAAGAAAATATAAACTCCATTCAACAACATATTTTGTTGTTTAATAATCTGTCCTAATAGGGTTTATAACCGCAAGATGCTCTAATTTAATTAAATTTCGATGGGTTTATGACCGTCCAGAAAGTAAGAAACTATATTAAACATTTCGACAACTTTTAATGACGCAGCTGCTTTGTAACTAACTTTGAATTCATTAGGTAGATAAGTAGTATAATTAGATTATGAGATTTTTTAATGAAAGAAAATTCATTCACTTATTTTCATTGTCAAAAATAACAATTCAAAGTTTATTATCAATGTCCCAGATAATTTAATTTTATGTTTAAAAAAACGAAAGATTTTATACGTAATTAGATTCTATTAAAATTTCATGCATTAAAAAAGAATAATCGTAACAATATTATCTTGCAAAAGAAATTTCTTTGAAAGAACCTTTCAGTCGCTTGAAATGAATGATTAAATAGCTCGGTAACGTAGCACCGCAAAGCTGATATGTCGGTTTGAAAAGACTTGTACGACGTGTTGGTAAATTCGTTATTGGCCTGCTTCCGCATTGAATAAGGATCTAGCAGAAAAGCCACGTCGTAAATTCTGTTACGAAATCGCTGAGCCTTCTTGATTATAGCCATAAAAGCATTTTATTGTTTTCCCATTAAAATTTCATTTTCTAATAAAATAATAATATAGTAATAATAGTAATAATTATTTTTACTCTAAAAATTAAAATTATATGATTTTTTTATCCAAAGTATTTTTAAACATTAAAGTTTGTTTTGAAAAAAAGATCATGTCTCAGGATGTAAGAGATATTTATTCTCACATCTTTCATCTCTTAGGGCTCTCAGAGTCCGATATTAAAGCAGACGGGATGAAGCGCTCGAATTTCGGTCGGGTATCGAATGTGCATCAGAAGCACTTTATCGCAGCTCAGTCTGCAAAATCTATGATCAGTTTCATGATATTTTAATGCTATCGTTTCTTAGTATATAATTGCAGGATTTGTGAATCCTAAGATTAAAAAATCGTTAATTTTACAATTATTATTAATTGACAGGAAATTATTTTAGTGGATAAAAAGAGGAATTTTAGTACTGAGTAAAGAAGCTGAAAAAAGTTTAAAACTGTAAACATTGATGTAAACTTTTATAGTATGTACCTAAAGGGATTCCAAACTTGGGAAAATTTTAAAATAACTTTAGCTTTCAAATCGAATTTTTGAACTTTTGATCCATTTTTGGCTGCTTCGGTATATATAGTTCAGTTATGACGCACATCCAATATTCTTATAGCCATTTTATTTGAAGCTTTGTACACTACATAATACATACCCGGGACTTTTAATTATGATAATTAAATTATGTCACACAGAAAATACTAAAGTATTCGTCAAAGAATTATCAACACACATGTATGTTTCTGTTCATGTAGGTAGTCAAGTTTAATTGTAAACAAAATTTCATCGGATCATTTGATAAAGTGGACTTCGTTAAATTTTTCAAGAAGATTTTGTTCCAACTTAATCAATGGAAGATGATTGAATTACTTCTTTCCATGCATGTTGGTACGAGAAATACATTTAACTTTATTGTGTTCAAATTCTCACCTATATTCAACTGTGCAAGGCATTCAAATGCAAAAAATTCCTTGTTTCATATACAATAATGACAAATCACGCAAATTTTGCACTACTCACTAAAAGAATGTACATATGTGAATATAGCACTAAACCATGCATACCTAAAAAGTTCAAAGCAATAATATTATTGTAGCACTATATATATAAATCACAAAATAACAACTAATTCTGCTACTGCATTTTTTTCACGTAAAGTTATAAATACATGTAATTTTAAAAATGGAAATTGGATCTAACGATTCAAAAATATAAAGGCTCAATAGAGATTGATTTTTGTGAAAAAAAATTGAGGGCATTATGACATTAATATTATTCTATTTATAAAGTTGTAACCGGTAGATAATACTTTGAAAACCTTTTTACGCAAGAGTAATTATAAATTGAATACATGAAATATATTCAAAAGAATCAGTGAATAAATTTTATTTGGACAGTAGGAAGACATGATAGGATATATATATACAAACAGCAAAATTCACGCATCGATTCGCACATGAGCTTTTAGCATTCGCTTAGCATTTTTCTATCAATGCATATAACGAACAGTGAATAAAAAAGAATAAATTAAAATAAAAAAGAATAAATTTAGCAAATGGAGAAAAAATTTATGAATATAAAATAAAGAAAATGATTAAAATAAAACATATTATAATGAAAGCATAAGTGAATTTAAAGTATCATGTTTTCGAGAAAATATACATATTTTACAAGAACAATATTTTTTAATTAATATTAAGAAAGTAAGATATATTTATAAACTTTTTACTTATTAACTTCAATTCAGAAATAAAGTACTTGCATAAAATACCGAAGTTGTATGCAAGTTATCTTCATAAACTGAATGTATTTAGTAATGAAAAATAAACTATTAAGTAATGTAATATATTTCATTTAAAAATGAACAAATAAAAATGTCTTTAATAATTAAAAATAAAAAATTTAGTAAAAAATCTTTAAAGAGTTACCGTATTTACCAATTTTGTAAAAGGTAAAGATAAATATTAATTTTTTAAATATATATTTCTAAATTATGAGAAAAGCATCCTAATAAAATTCTTATTGAAATACTTTTAAATATAGTTAAGAATATTATTACTACCTTCTGCTATATTTATTTAATAAGACATTGTATGATAGCAAGTTTATGGAAACTTACTCTAGGAAATGAAACAAGGAAACGTTACATCGATATTGCACAATTTTCACGTGAAAATAAGACGATGAAATTTTTATGCTTAGCCGATAAAAGATTTAATACCACTTACTTTCGCTCACAGCGATATATTGTGCTTGAACTACACGTAATGTCACAAGGAAAGTACACTTTGATGTATTCTAATGGAAAAATAGCATATCTCCTTTATTATTAGTTTCCAAAAATGGACAGTTACTTCCGATGTATATTATTTTGTATATAATTTGGGTCTATGATTTGGAACATGTATTTTGATTCCTTTAAGTGTTTTTGTATATTACAATGGTTCACTAAGAAGCACAAACGAACAAAATTGCTTGAAATTTGTTTACAAAAACCATAATATTTTATAGCACATTCATAATATTGGATCATTACAATCAATGAAGTATTATATTGTTTTTTTTTTCATATTCCTTACTAATCGTAATATTTTTATACTTTTACTATTGCTACATTTTTCATCAAGTAGATATAGTTAATATGCTTTTAATATAAATGTTTTTCTACACTAAAAAATTAATCAACACAAGCGATTAAACTTTCATTGAAAGGAGGATGTTAAAAAATGCAAAAAAGAAAACTGTCAAATTAATGCAGACATTTCAAGAGTTAAGAAATCGTTTACATTAGAGGTTATCGTAATCCGAAAAAAGTTAATATAATACAATTGGATAAAAATGTAGATTCGTATAGTCTGTGAAGCTGTCCAACACAATTCTACCTTTTGTACTAGTTCTATTTGGATATCTTTTTTTGAATTCCAATTAACTTTAATTGCATTTTATTTATTCCTTTGAAATCGTACAAAGGTAATATTTTATTTAGCATAACAAAATAAAATTGCTTCAAATAAAATTTTACGATTCAGTTTTAATTAGGTCTATTGTCATTTTTATCTCACATTTTTTATAATAGAAAGTAATAAATTTAAATAGAAATCTGCTTTTTTTGTGTAATCAAAATAAACTTTAAATGATACTTTATATTGTTTTATATTTTTTAAAATGTAATACTTTTTTTAGAGACTTTATAAAAAAAAATATTTATTTGGATTCTTTTTCAAAGGCCAACATTTTTCAATAACTGCTCGAAAAAGTAAAACCTTTTTCGCGACAAAACTAAATACTAATATTTCTCTTAAAACCCTTCTGAAATAACTAGCATTTTTCAAAAAACCGATACATACAAAGGCTTCTTCAAAAGTATCGGTCTGCCATCCTCCTTTTATTTTTGCAACTATCTAAAGGAACTTTTGTAAAACAAAATCCCGCATGACACCTAAAACGCTCTCTTCACCCAACACCCACCCCTTTTAATCCCAAACAAACCGAAATTCACACTCTCCCCCAAGCTCTCTGCTCTATCCGGCCACGCATAATTCGGCCCCCATATCCACTATAGACGCAAAATAACATTAACCCCATTCGCAAGCTCTCGCGCTCCCTCCGAGCGCAGCGGATTTTAATTCCCTCGCCGCGTGCAACCGAGCCTGTAACTAGCCAAAAATAACCGTCTCGTTCGCCGGCCGACCCGAGCCGGCCTTTATCTACTCCAGCTCTATCCTCCGGCCGACCAACCCCGGCCGTTACTACTTGCCGTATACACGAGATAGCGCGCCGCCTGAATATTTATGCCGGGCATTATCCTCCGGCCGGCTCACAATCCATCTCGCAGATTTCTCGCTTTTTGCCTCGCACGCGCGCGCGTCTGAGAAGGAAAAAAAACGCCCGAGTCAAAAGAAAGCGGGCAAGGTAATTCCCGGCCGAATGAGGAAGTCGTACGACGCGAGATGAGGCTACCCACGCTCTCTCTCTCTCAGGGACGACCTTTTCTTTCATTCCGTTCGCGCGTCCGACTCTCTCCTCGGCCTATACTCGCTGAATTAGAGGCGGGGGTGGAGGGCGAAGGGTGAGATTCGATTGGATTTTAATCTAGCCTCTCGAAGAGGCCGCGCGGCTACAGCTGCGCGCGCGGCTGGGTTCTTTATCGCGCGAGCGGCTGGTATATAGAGTCTGGCGCGACGGCGAAGCGAGCCATTGTGCGGGAAGGGTTGGGTAGAGGTGATTCCGAGAGTCGAATGAACTCGGGACGAGGGTTGGCTGGGAGGATGGATGATTTTTTTTTTCGGCGGGGTTATTGTGTACTTGCGGGGGTGGTAATGATTGATTCGACAAGGATTATTCAGCGCGGGGTCATAACGTGATAGCGCGGAGTGTATTAAAAGGGGCTGGAGTGGATTATGGAGGAGGATCTTTGGAGGTATTATAATAGTGGTCAGCTAGTAATGATGTTACAGATAGTAAGAAAAATTGCTAAAGTTTATAAGAATTTTTATAAGACTTGTTATTAATTTTGGAATTAAAATTTCTATAAAGTACAGTATTTTTTTAGATTTCTATAGTTAGCTATAGCACCTTTACTGTCTACTACCATAATTTTTCCAAAAATTCTTCTTTCAGTCCAAGAATAACCATACGGAAACAATAAACGCTTCTCCCGAAGCTTTTACTTTTCCTCGCGCTACCATCCGCTAATTTGGCCGCGAAATTCTCCTCCCCTATAAGAAACAAGACCCGCGATAAAACCGCACAGTCCAGCAATTTACATGGCCATTAAGCCCTATGTCCGTTATCTCGAACCCAAGAGCGAGCAGAGGGCTCGATCAACAGCCCACACCCACAGAACCACCCCCCCCCCTCTCAAGATAACACTCGGACGGATAATTACTAACCCTGGGCGTTCTCGCTTCTTTCTCTGCCTGTTACAGACGAGGATCGAAAGAGCACGAATCTAAGGACCAACGGGACCAAGACAGCCGCCGGCATGGGCTAAAGCACACACACACAGACACACACACACGCGCACACAGACACACACACACACATATATACATAGACTCTCAGACGCACACAGGGTCCATGCCGAAGGAACGAGAGACAAAGCAGAAGCAGAAGCAGCCAGCATCGACGGCGTTATAACGTAAGGTTCGAGGGACGCCGCCGAGGGGAGGGGGGAGAGACAAGAGGCGAACTGCGCGCGCCGCCCTCTCTCTCTTTCTCCTTCCGCGCGGCCGCGCTCCGCGAATCTATATAGCTCGTATTACACGAGAGCAACGGCGACGCGCGTCTAATCAGGCCGACGGTCTGTTTCCTAACGCTGGATCGCGCTGCTTTCACTATCTATAAGAGCGCGTTAATTCCACGTATCGACAGCGTTACAGCCTTACGGAACAGACCGCGTCGCCGTTGTTCGCGTCTCCGAAAAAACCAAGCGCGCTCGCGTATATCAAGCGCTTAAGGGGGTAGTGCGCCAGAAGCTCCAGGAAAAAAAGTTGCGCGCGCGCGCGCCACTAGTTGCCGCGAGGGAGCCAACTCCATGTGTGTGTGTATACACACGTCCAGGAAAAGTCGCGCGAAATTGATTTAGCCGACAGCTCGCGCTGATATCGCGTGTGCGACTCCGAACTTTCGGCCGTGCGTGCGTGGCCCTGGGGCACGTGAAAATTTCCGGAGTGTGTACACAGACGCAGACACACACACTAGGGGGAGGCGGGAGGGTAATTTATTTTTCCCGTGCCCCGGAATTCGAGAAGTCGCGCGCACGCCCCCTCGTTATTCATCCGGGGCGCAAGCTCGACTTGGAGCTTGTACACGCGTAGCGAGCTTTTCTCGGGGATACGGCTCGTGCGTGCGATTGAAACTTTATCATTGCCGGGGATAGTTTGGGAAAAAGGAGAGATCGGTGGATAGTTGAAATGCTATTGGCTCGCGCGAGTGTGATAAAAGTTGACGGTGGGAGAATTTAGAGTATTTCGAGAGCGTTGGCGGATGTATACGCGTGCTTGCTTTCTTCTCGCAGCGGGATCAGTTACGCACGGGCTTGTTAACAAACTATTATTTCGTCAAGTTGTTGTAATAGTTATTTCGAGGCGTCATGTTCTAAAATTCGTTTCTACTCATAGCGTTAAAAGTCTCGAAAAATAACACAGCGCAGTATCCCCACGCGATTAATTTGCCTAAAATCACTCGCTAATACGTCCACCACACGCGCGCGTATACACACAAAGGGGGCATCGTTCTTTTAACGCCTTGCGCTTGCGCGCGAAGCCACCTTCCTCCGTACAACCCCGTATACGTGCGAACGTCACGGGGACCAATCAGCGACGGCTCCTCGACCTATACACACACACACAGCTGCCCTCTTGGCCTGCTGTGTTCGCGACGCGTCGACTCTGAGCGTAGGGTGGAGGGTAAGAAACGAGGAGCGAGGGACGGGATAATTTTTCTTAGCGATCGACGCCTGCGCCGACACGCGGAGAGAAAGAGAGGATCGATGAATGGGAGGTGAGGAGGAATAAGAGAGGTAATACGAGAGAGTAATAATCAGAGCTGCAGATTCGTGAGAGGAAGGTGGAGACGATGTAATGAGGTCGTCGATTGACAATCGAAACTCGCGCGGCTCGCTTTGTAAAGTAGGAAAAGCTCACGCGCACGCGATTATACGTTAAACAGAAAATATTACCGGAGAAACAGCGAGCGACTCTTCAGAACGATTACCTTACCAAAAAATCCATCCCGCTAACTTTTCCCTCTCATACCTCCCGCTATTTTCCTCCTACCCTCGAGCGCGAAGAAAAACGCCAACTTCCTCCTATGCCACTTGAACCTCTCGCAAAAAGCTCACGCAGCCTCAATCTCATTCCACTCGCGGAGAGCTTGCGCGATAAGAATCGAGCTTGCGAGCCGCGGCAAAAAGCAGCGCGCCGTTATAACCCGCTGAAAAATCCGCACGCGTTTTTCGCCTTTTTACCCTCGCCCCTCGCTGGAGAAAGAAGGAGAAGCTACCGAATCCCTCGCTTGTTGCGCGCCGCCCGAGGTCAAAGCGAGAGGGTGAGCTTTTTCGCGGTCTGCGGCCTTTCTGGCTGCTTTTTTTATAGTATGCTGAAGGCGAGAGCTGATTTTCCGGCTGGTCGGGATATGGAAAGTGGTTCGATGGGTTCGGCGATGGTTTGACAGATAGTATTTGTTTTTGAAGGGGGCTGGGATCGTTAAAATCGATGGCTACCCTCAAAGCGAGTGTCATTGTTCATAAAACAAGCAATTTCGAAATAAATTTACCATTTAGCCGGTCGGGCTCTCGAATTAAATTTTAGCGAGCGCGCATCGAAGAGCTAGTGGCTCGTGAATCGCTCGCGTTTGGATTAATTTAATAAACAAACGTCCGTGCGCACGCAAAAGTCCGGACAGTTCGACGAGCCGGAAAGCTCTCTTTTTTTTTCCTTTCCGACAATGTTTGCCCGCCATCTGCATCAGCCCCGCTCGAAAAAAAGCATTGTTCGAACGCGTATAAAAGCCACTCCGCATAATAAATCCGCAAATCCATCGTCTATCCTCCCCTCGTCCCATCGATTCGCATTAACCTTTATTCTAATCCTCAAGCCCGCTCTTACCCCGATTTTCCTCCGGAGCAGAAAATTTCCTCGCGACCACTTTAACGCATAATCGAGCGGCTTTCCGCACTCGATAAAAACCGGAGACGCGTGGGGATCGATCGAAGTTGAATGAAAAAATCAAAAGCAGCGCCGCATCGCGCGTCGCATCGCCGCGAGTATACACAGACGGAGAGAGCCGAAAATAGGACGGTAAAAGAGAGGGAACGAAGCGGCGGAGGCGACAGGAAATCGAAAATTCTTCAAATTTCCTCCCTCGATTCTGAAATCTAGAGCGCGCGAACTTAGAGGCAAGAATACAGCCTGGCTTTCTTCCTCGAGACACGCGCTATTTTCGTCCGGCCGCTGCAAGCTCCCGAGAAACTGAAAAATAAGAAACACGAAAAGTCTAGCACACGCGTCAAGTCCCACTCGATATACACACGTAAATCTCCCCGCTGCGTGCTTTATAGATCGAAAAGAGTTCACACACGCGCGTTAAGGCGATGTATACACGAGAGCTGCAGGTTAAGAGGCTCGCCGGCTGATCGCGTGACTTTTCCTCTCTCCAGGAGCGATAACCACACACGGCTCCCTCGCTTACGGGAATTCGCGCTGGGTAAAAACATAGCCCCCGGCGGCGGTGCTAATGTGGAGAAGACAAAGGCGCGCGCGCGCAGAGCTTTTTGGTTGTGGGAGCTTTTTTTTCTGGGGAGCTTGATTATTGTCGAGCGAGAGTGAGAGGGGCTAGTTTCTTTCTTCTTGATATAGATATAAAAGACGACCAAAATTTCTAGGACGGTGCTGAGCGAGTTTTCGGCTTCGATTTTGAGGAAGCGATGGTTGAGAGTTCTATATATATAAGTATAAGGATAAGATTTAGGACGGAATATCGATGATTTTGTAAATTAGTCTTGTAAATAATATCTATATACGCGCATGGGACTAGCGGTAATTCATTCAAGTCTTTATTATACATAGAAGTACACGCGAACGTAAACGAATAAATTTTAGAGTTCTTGAGAGGCCCGCGCGTCACCCGCTGCTCGAAGCAACACAAAAAAAAAATCAAAGTCGGCCCGATTATTTTTTCTTTTTTGTTCAACCCAAAATTGTGCGCTCGCTCTCGCAAAATCACCTCCCGGCTGGCGGCAATTGGGTCACGCGGGAGAGAGAGAGCGAGAACTGTGGAACTGCTCAGCGTTTTACTGACCACTAATAGGAGCTTCTGCGAACGAAAAAGTAATAAAGTATATGAATTATTGAAAAAAAACTAATAAAAATGATAGAAAAAAAAAATGGTGCGATGCGACGACGACACACATGGAAAGAGACGTTCTCAGTAATAGTAATAAATAATGAATAAAAAAAATAATAATTAATAATAATTATAATAATAATGTATTCCATTCACAGAAGGTTCACTCAAATACTCAGAACGATTCGCCTTTTATCTCAAGCCGAGTCGCGCGTTGATCTTAAACGATTAATTATTTTCCTCAAACGAACAACAACGAGTGGCGCGTATATATACATACTTAAAGCGACGATCGACCGAGTCGCGGCGCTGAGCCGACGCGTTATACATGTATACATATATATAAAGGGACAGACGACGTTTGAATGGACCTCCTGGAACGCCTTTTTTACAGTACTATTGTAAATTATGTAGATTTTTTTACGAGTTTAAGGGTTCATGTTAAAGTTTTCACTAGTTTATGTATATCGACGTTTTTCCTTTTACGATGTGTAACTTATTGCTAATAAAAAAATAAAACGAGAAAAATGAAAAAAGAAGCAAGTCGAGCGAGTAGAGAAGGGAGCAGCTGTAAAAGCGTTCAGAACACTTAGTTTACATGAAAGATGAATCTTCGAAAAGTAGCACATATTGCAGATGTAATAAAGCAAAACTAAAAAAAAACGTTATATCTTGTAAAAGTAACTTATAAAGCAAGTAAAGGAACCAAAAAAAAAAGTTAAAGTAACGAAAGCCGCAACACTTCAGGGGACCTTTACCTTAACCGATTACACACCGACAGAAACGGAAGTGATCGTAATATCACACAACGAGATGCACAAAGTAAAGAAAAAGCCCAAACACACAAACAAACAGGCACATACAGACACAAAGCTGGTATAGGTTATATATATAAACATAAACTAAGAATCTATCACAAAAAAAAGTCTCATCGTAGATCCCCGGGATAGGTAATAGTCCGATTTTTCACGCGCACCACAGCTTTTCTCATAATCGATTAATCAGCCCGCGATCCGGAGACACGCGAGCCAATCCACGAATCTCATTTGCCGACGTCTACATCTCCTCGTTCGTATACCCAACCCGGCGCGCGCGACACGCGAGTGAAAAGCGAGCCGCTATACAAACTTTCTGCAGTCCTGCGGATCGAATTTCCAGCGGCGAGTTTATTTCCACCCTTTGAGAATCCCCGGCTTTGCGGAACTTTAGAACTCGATTCGCGACAAAAAACAACCGACGGTGACAAAAAAAAAGCGGGCAGTCCGGCTGGAATTCAGACGGAAAACGGCTCGTGTGTGAGCTCGGCGGGAAAAAAAAGGCAGAAAGGAGGGTAGTGGCTTAGTAGATGTCAAGGAGGCGGCGCGCGGCGGCTCGTTAATTGCCCTCAGAGCTTGTTCGCGCCGTTTTTTCGCCGAGAAAAAGAGAGGATTCGCTCTCGGAATAAGAGCTTCCTCTCTCTCCTTTTCAAACCCCACTCGAATTCCAACAACGCGTTCGCGCCCGGAGCTTCAAGTCCGCGACGGGGTTACTAAGAGACTTTTGACGCTGAAAAATCGCGGGGTGTGTTATGTGGCTTTTTGAGAGAGTGAGTGGAGATTTGGCTGAGAAGGATGGAATAGTTGCGAGGGGTGGAAGTTTGAGGTGGAATTTAAGGGGGGGTTGAAGGACTGGTGTGGGAGGTGAGTTTTTAGAGGAGATCGATGGTGAATTAGGATGCGGTTAATTGAATACAGAGACGGTTATGAATAATTTATACGTTACGTCAAAACGGTTATGAACACGATTAACTCAACAAAGCCAGGTGTATAGAAAAAAACAATAAGCGTGTTTTATATGAATAAACAATAAAGAAAACAATATAACACGATTTATAAAAAAAAGTCATTGTCGTCAGGGCGACTCTAGCGATATAATCGTTATCGAAAACGTTCCCCCCGCGTACATCTGTTTTCTTCAAACAGGCCCGACGTCGACACAACTACATCAAGCCTGCGGACAGGCCGAACAAAAGATGATGCATCGTTACAGGAAGGCTCGCTCCGAACGTAATTGCGTTACTACGTCCGCGAGTGTCCGATTCCGATCGAATCTTCTCTACTCTCCCGCTCGCACAGCCACACACACACAGACGTAAACACAACACACAGAGGAGCGTGCATATAGGGAAGGTTTGCCGATTCGAGTGATTTACTGCCTTTCTCATCTGTCGATACCGTGTTTTTTGCATAAATATAAAAGACAATGGGAGGACGCGTATAACCCATTAGCTATCTGGCGAGGAAAAAAGATAAAGCTGGGAGTATAAATATCCATAGGTCGTAAAGGAGACTGGGCTGGGTTGAACAAAGGCTGAGTTCGTAAAATGGGGGTAACTTGGAATTTAAAGAGTTTTCCGGGGACTGTTTGGATGGATGGGTAATTGTTGTCGTTTAAGCTGGGATATTAATGCTCGGATTTACGGCTGAATGAAAATTTCTCTGGTACGGTATAGTAGGCCGTTGGTTATTGAATAAATTTCATTTTATCTGATGTGATTGATTATAAATTATTGTTATTTCTATAAATGTATAAATACGTTTTTGTTTCAGATAAAATCTTTGATGTTTATATTTTTAAAAACTATACAAAATTAAAAAGATTTAAGTTATGAAATAAGTTAATTATCATAAAATAATCATTCAAAAATTATTTACAAGCAATAATTAATTTATTTTTGTAAATGAAATGGATAAATATCTATAAATTTGTACAAATTGAAACATTTCATTAATTATATAATTATGTAATTTAACTCGATTTTAATATTTGAACCATGCGAATTGACCCTAGATCCGAAAGCAATTTAAACAAACGTAAGTATTTACTTTTATTAAAAAAGTAAAGCAAAAAAAATTCAAAAATGTTTTACCTATAGTCATTCCTAATATCAGCTGCTACCATAAACTTTACACCCGCTCAATAAAAACATAAACTTTTAAAATTTCTATTAATATTCAAGCCGATTCCAGCCCACAGAAAAAAAAACTGCTCACACTTGTTCAAGTCTCCCTTACCCAGTAAGACCAACAACTCGCTCTCCTCTTAAACCTGGCAATTCGGTCTCTCGCGCAGCGTCCCTCCTCTCGCATGTACACGCGCGCCTTTCCTTCCGCACTAGAAAGGGGCTGAAAAAAAAAAGACGGCCGTAAAGTGGGGGGTGGCTGCGTCAATTTTCCTGCGCTCGCCGGAGAGAGAGAGAGACCCAGTTATGTTGCGGACGGAATCGACGAGAGAGCAGCGCTTACTTACGAGCCAGTTTCTCTCTCACACACACACACATACACACTGCGCGCGCCCGGCGATTTTTGTATTCTCCCTTCTCCTGCCCCCGGTTTTTTTCTATTTTTTTATGAAAAAAAAAATACGGAAACGCGACGCTGCCGCAGCACGTGTGACGATGAGCGTATAACGAAAAATAAAAAAAAAAATACAGAGAGAGAGAGTGAGAGCGGTGTGTATGGAAGAGACACATTGCAGACACACACGGAGAGACCAAACAAAAAAGCTGTAGGTACGATTCGTTCCTCAGCAGCGAGTCTTAGAATATTTAATAATTATTATTAAGGGGCAAGTTGACGCAAACGTTAAAAAGGATGAATATTAAATAGAGCCGAGCCGGGCGATGGGGTGGGGGAGGGGGGGAGCTGCCTGAAATCTAGGGCGCGAGAGGAAGATTATATAGTGCTTTAGGAATACATAGAGTCTATACATATATACATGAGGGAAAAAAAAAAAAAGAAATGCTAAGCATATCCGCGGCGGGCACGCACTGCACGCACGCATACACGAGAGTAAAAGGAACGCGGCGATTACAGAGTCACGTTATTATCGCTATAAACGTACGCCAGCCAGTATAAATATATTAATACATAAACACACACCCATATACACATGACACATACACACATACGCATACACATACATACACAAAAGCAGGTGAACGCGTGTCGCACGAATACCTCTAGCATTGGAAAGCGAAAGAGAAGAGGAGGTAATGAAAGTGGAAGAGGTGAAAAGGCGCGAATGAAATGAAAAAAAAAAAAAATATATAAATATATATATGAGTAAAGCAGATGGGAGAACGACCGCGCTTTAAAGATAATAATGGCAGAAGGGTTATATATTTTTCGCCTCTATCTCGTCCACCCACATGCGCTCGTTTCTTTTTTCACCTACGATAAAAATATATATATATAAGATAAACAAACACACCCACGGACGAGTTACAACACAGAAAAGCGTAGGAGGGGAACGGCGGAACGGAGATGGCTGTTCCTGATTATTTCGTCCCAAAAGCGAGATGAAATGGCGCCGGATTTATAAATGTATGCGACTTTTTCATAGAGCGCGCGCGTCGTGCGCCGATATTAATGTTTCGGGCGCCCGGCGCGCTTAATTAAGTAATTAGATAGCCGCGAGAGGCCGGTGAGCCGCTTGCCGAGAGTTTTTTATTTGAGAGTGTGCGGAGAGTGGCTGGTTTGTGGGGATAAAGTTAGTATTGTGTTGTGGAGATTAAGAGCAATTTGTTTTTTTTTTTAATTATAGAATCTTCGTTTTTATTATTTACGAGGAATGCTGTTAAAATAGAAGAATACCAAAAATACTCGTTCTAAAATCGATTATTAAAACGATTAAAAACGATCGATTAAGCGTACATAATTACATACTGTTAGCCGGTTTGCTACGCAATTATATCCCATTTTTCTGTATATCTCCGATCGATTTTAATCGGACATGCCTCAACAAACCAGCCCCAACGAGCTATCAAACAGTTATTAATTATTAAAAGACAGATTTGTCGCTATACGCGATCATCGCAAAGAGACCTTGACATTCATTAATTCAAAAAATAAAAAAACTCTCCCCAAGCAACTCACTGCGCTCCTCTCCACCGCTTTTTCCTTTATATTATCAATCTAGCGAAAAACCGTGAGCAATACACACTGACAATGATCGAAGAACTCATTCCTCGAAAAGAAAGAAAAAAAACCGCCGGCGTACGAAGAGCGCGAGGAAAGAATAATGAGAAAGCAAACGAGCACGCAATAAAAAGCGAGAAGCACATCGAAAGGCCTATATACACACGCGCATACTACCCTTATCCATCTCTCCCGAGGTGATCAGCGAACCTCCGCGTACCCACACACACAGATCCTTAAGGGGGAGAGTATAGCTCCATATATGCGCACACAAGAGTCTCAGCGGCAGTCGACGCACCAAAATCGCTGAATCCAATCTCGCCCCCCTCTTACCCCTTTTTTTCGCCGTTCCTCTCCTCTTTTCACGTCCCGCCCAGCCAGATAACACACGGCGGCGACACAATAGGACACTAGGCTTTCTCACGGGATGATAATACACACACGTGGGCTGCGTTCTCAGAAGCGAGAGTTTATGTAAAAGACGACGGCTCTTATCGTCCGCTCACCCAGATACACACAGAGGCTGTAAGCGCCGTTTCGATTTTACGCCGATTATTCCGATTATCTCTAAGTACGTATATATATATAAACACTGTATCTCCGAGTTCGCCGGCTTCTTTCTCGGCCAGACGATCGATCGCGTTCTATTCTACCGTTACTTATACTTTCGATCTTCGTTCGATTCTCTACGATACTCACTCTGTCATTGATTGTCATCTATATCGTATATATACATTATAGGCAAGACACACGCAGGTCGATATGCGTGCGCGGACACACACACTAAGAGACACATACAGAGATAGACAGTCACAAAGCTCTCACTGCGCGCGTTCTCATTAATTATATTGTGATTAAAAGGCGCGGACGCGCGAGCGCGCCGCCTGTTATTAAGAATTTACTAATTGTATAAGAGGAGGGAGGGAGGAGAGAGTAAGATCGCCAGGTGTGAGCGAGGGAGGAGGAGGATCATTCGCTTCGGGAGTTTATTAGTCATTCGTCATTCGATTGTATTGCCATTTTATTATTATTGTAAAGAGACAATTGCATTTGTAATCTATTACGAGAATTATGCTGTACCGTACTTGAGAGTTTGATCGATGCGCGTTGGGAGGGGCAGGTTTTATGATTACGAAGTAACATGAAATATTTAAAGGAGAAAGAAAATACGAATCGTTGCTGATTTTCACAA
This sequence comes from Eupelmus urozonus, assembly GCA_900480035.1. Classification (NCBI taxonomy): domain Eukaryota; kingdom Metazoa; phylum Arthropoda; class Insecta; order Hymenoptera; family Eupelmidae; genus Eupelmus; species Eupelmus urozonus. The sequence goes on from UELX01001206.1 coordinate 34,789, forward strand.
TTAATAATTATATAAATGATGAGGAAGAGAATCTATACGTATATATTGTACGATGAGCTGAGCGCTGCGTTCACGATAAGCTAGCTGGTTTGTAAATAAAACTATTTGACTCTTTGAATTAAGATGATGCCTTTTCTTTTACTTGGCCCGCTAGATTCCTCATTGATCTGTCCTTGAATTAGTCCCTTTGCTGCTTTTACCTCGTATATAGAATAAAATTTCTTAATATCATATGTTTTTTATTTCTTTTTTATTAATTTTTACTATGCTTCAAAGATGATTACTTTTTAGTATCTAATGTAATTTTTAATTGATTAAAATTTTTCATTAACTAAAAACTTTTGAACTTGTAAAATTAAATTCGTACAAAGAAAGTTTACTAGATAAAAATATTTTTTATTTAATTATACGTAAACTACGTAGAATCTTTAAAGGTAAAATATGTAATGTATGTTACAATAAGTACTAAGCCAAAAAACTTCTCTTAGATAAGTTCAGCAGCTTCAATAAATTTAAACTACCAAAATAATGGTTTATATAAACTTATAAGTTGTACGAAAAAATATTAAAGTAAACAAATTTAGAATCTGTAGTCAAACAGAAATGAAAACTATTAATTTCCATGAAGTAATAAAAATAAAATCTAAATAGTTACATATTTCAACTATGTAAAGTTTTCAATTATTGTTTTTTTCTTTAATTGTAATTAAATTAAATATTAAATTAAAACTTTTGTTTTCTTATGTATAAAATATATTGTTTAATGATTTAGAAAAAAATATGTAGAGTAATTTATTATTAGTTATTGGTAATAGTAGGATCGTTAGACATTTTTATTTGTCTTAAATAGTTGAATATTCATCTATTGAAATAGTTCTACATGATTATTATTATTTAACATTTTCTTAAACTATTACTTTTATTATTTATACCAATTATAATATGAAAAATAAAATGTATTTACATTTTTTGATTCTACAACTATGGTTTCTCTTAATGTCATTTTTTGCTTTAATATTTCAAGATATCCAATTTCTGAATACTTTACTTTTTCATTTCCTCTATTATAACGGCATCTTGAATTTTTTAATCAACTTGAAATTATAAAATTTGTAATGGCTAATGAAAGAAAACGTAAATTACTTTTGTAAATGAACTAATTTTACTTTTGCAGAATACACTTTTCATTTAAAATGGAGAATTTTTAATTTTTTTTTACTTTACAGTTTACCTAAACGTAGTACATTTCGGATACATACAAAGCTTTTTCACGTCAGTTAATTCTAACAACTTTTTCATCTCTATTGTACTTTTAATTTAGTATGTTTTAATTTATTAACTCCAATATGACTTTTTAAATAGAAAAAAATACTTAAGTTGTACAAAGATGTGCAACAAAAATGATGGTTCATATAGTAAATAGTTATGTATTTTGCTGAATATTTTAATAAGTCCACAATAACTAATAAAATATAATAATGTTATATTCCAATACATCGTTTAACATTAAAGATTAATTATTACCAACTAGGTAAGTGATGTATATTATTTAATTAAAATATATTTTAGAATTGATATATTTAGTCTACCGTTTAGTTTACTGACCTAGATAACTGATATCCGTATACATAAACGTTAAGTTATTTTACAGCCATCTAAATTTATCCCGCTCTTTTGGCAGAGAATCAATTTTAATTAAATATCTCATTATGGAATTCTAAATTTATTACTGATTAAGTAGTTAACTTATGCGTGTTCTAATTGTAGATATTGCTTTTTTATAAATAGGGAAACTTGAAATAATTTTATTTAGTCTTTACGGTTTTATTAAAGTTTATCTGAATTAGTTAATAATTTAGTTTATATTTGTAAGCGATGTACATTTTTGAATAAAAGAAATTATTATTTTGTTCCTTGTTGATTCTCTTTTTACTCAAGTTAGATGTTTTATTAATGTAACATACTTTTATTAATCAACATAGCAACTGAAAAGTACAAAAGTCTTACAATAATAAAATTTGATTGATATAATATTCAATATAAAGTTTTCTGAAGACTTCTCGCTACCAAATTAATGTTCCAGTTTTCTAAGGATCATCTTCATTTTAACTTGCTGTTTGCTGAGAATATGCACTCTTATTCACTAAAACTTTGATCATAATTCTTTGCTCTGAGTCACTAGGGACTACTTTATGACCTTTATATACAAATAATAGAAGAAATAAATCTTCGAACAAAGAATAGAAACTTGAAATACCTGACAAAATAAATAAACACTGGAAAATTTAGTAGAATAATATTTTATTAGTTTTTAAACAATGATTATTCATCTTTAAATATTACACTTATTTAGCATAATTAACAAATTCTACATAGTTAAAAATATTTTGTATTTCGTAAATGGTTAAAATGGACGTACAATTTTCGTAATATAAGTATTCAATAGAATCATTTAAAAACAGTAATGTTTCGTCAAATAGACGTAGAATTTTCATAAAGATTCCCTTTTTGTCAAATACGGACAAACGTACGTACAATTTTCGTCAAACACGTACAAAATGACAAAAAAATTTTAACTGGGTAAGTAATAAAAAAAATATGTACTTTAAAGAGCGTTATTAAAATTTTAAAATGTTTTATTACTTTTCTCTCTAAAGTATTCAATATTTAAAATGTTTTATTTATTACATTTAGTCAATAATAAGTACATTTTCAATTCTTGCAAAGTCTTAATTATCTTTCTACTTCACTGATCTTAAAGTTACTAAAATTTTATTTAAAAATATAAATATTTTTCAAGTGCATAAAAGTTTTTGATGAAAGACGTTTCAAAAAATTTATTTCATTTGATACGTTGAAAATTACGAAAACTGTGTTAATTAAAAACCCATTACTAAATAATAATTACACCCACCTTTTTCATGCATCTTTTAAAGTTTAACACTCAGCAACACTCTTATTCTGCAAAATAAATTTTTAATTCCCATGTCATCCAGCTCAAAAATCAAAGCCAAAACGCGGAACGGCGAAGCAGCCCCCCAAGTGGAAAGAGTCGCGCTCCGGTCAGACATTCAACCGAACGCCTATACATACCCACATCAGCGCTTGAACTCGCGTCATTGCTGACGCGTAGTCTGCTCTCGATGAAGACTCGCTGAGAATCGCGCACTCGACGATGGGTAAGTGGCTGCCGTCTGAGTACAGCTAGAGATGAGCTTCGCTATTCGAGTACCTGACTTACAAATGGACGATTAATTTTCAAGCTCCTCAACGCTCCAAGTACATTAACTCGTACAAATAAAATACTCAAACGCAGATTTACGTGAAACAAACAAAGCATCAATCGCAGTCACGAAAACGCGATATCCCAGCAAATTGACAGAGCCAGTCCCCCGTCGATCGATGTTTTACAAGCCACTAACGTGTTTACTCTATAAAATCCACAAGTGCCCCATTACAGGAATCAAAGAGACCAAAACACGCCGGGCGCGCGGGCTTAAAAGCTCGTAAAAAAAAGCGCGCTCGGCCCTCTATACACCTATTATCGAGAGCACTACGCCCGATAACCCGCAGCCCGTTTACCTTGCCTAGCCGAAAACCGCACGAAAGCGCCCGTAAACAAGCTCCCGATTATTTCCCTGCACCGATCGATCGCGCGCGCGCGCGCGAGTCTGTAACGAGGCAGCCTCGCGTGCTCTCCTTCTTGGCACGAGAAATCCGCGCCGGCACCTTTTTCCAGTTCGCTTTTTCTTTTTTTTTCTTTACTTCTTGGGCTGTACGTTCGATAGCATCAGCTCGCCCCTCTCCTCTTTCTCTTCACGAATTACCGGCAATAAATACGTGTAGCCGGGGCTGGATCACGCGATCCGCACAACAGGTCGTTTCTTGCTTGAGACCTAGTTCGTGGAGAGTGAGAGGGATTCGTTTTGTTGGTGCTGCTGGTGGATTTCTCAAGCTGGCCGAGGGCTGACGTTAATTGCTCGTCGACGAGCCGGCCGAAAAACGCTTTCAAGCTCGGTGGCTCGGGGAGTTATGAGATTTCGATCGGTTGGTGTAGAGCAGGATGGTTTGTGGATTTTTTTTAAGCGCCGTTTTGGAATTAAGGTGCTGGGATTTTTATTGGGGAGTGATGTTGGTGTGACGCTTGATTGGGCTTTGGATTCTGTGTTTAATTTTAATTTTATCGTTAGTAGGTTAATTGTTCATTATTCATTATTGAATTCATTATTGAATGTAATAATTGTAACTTTTTGTTTGCCACTTTTATAATAAAGCTAATAACGAAATTTATAAAGAAAAAGATCTTGAAGCAGATAAACACTAAGAAGTCTGCAAATTTAATTCCACCTTATTTCCGGACCTCGAAAATACATAATAACTCATAAACGTCAAACGGCGCGTAAGATAAACCGCAGGCAGGAAAGCGATCGTCTTACGGGACTTAGCTCGGGCGCAAATCAATCTAGCCCGATAAGCCCGCGAGGAAATATACATAATGCATAATCGAGAGATCCGATAAAATCAGCCGCGCGTCCGTGAATGATTAAAGCTCGTCAATTCCGAGTCGCCAGGTGTATCATTAGCCAACAAAAAAAAAGTCGGGGTATTTAACCTCCTTTATTTGCATGAACCGGCTTCCTATAATAATTTTATTTACGCAAGAGTGAGGGCATAGCTCGTCAAAGCTCAGGAAGATAATTTCGCATGCGCAGGTGAGAAACACTCGGCGCAAGAAGAAGCGGGCATTCATGCGCGGAGATATTTTCTTAATTGCACCCTTTCGCTTTTCTCCGTCCATTAAGTCTGCCAAGAATTTGAGCACTTTACTTGCAGTTAGATTAAGCCATTTATCAGACGCGGAGGGCACTGGAGTGTTTGTATAGTCACGCGGATATAGAGAGCTTTTAGAAAAATGTGCATAGTCATTATGCATTGGAAGATGAGACCATATTTTAAGAAATCAAAAAGTATGCGATTAAAGCCATTAAACAAAGCTTTTTAAACACTTCCTAAACACTACCTCAGCACAAAGTCAATAACTAGGCAATCTATCGTAATCGTTGGTCTTCTACTTAACTCTACACGGTTACGATGTTTACAAAACAAAATAAAAATAGTCCGCCGTGTCATGTTTGTATTTTGATAAAAACAACCCTGCATTCTCCGATACTAACCACATGTCCAGATTCGCCTAGAAATGATCTCTCAAGTAGATCACCATATATATTTTTTCAAACACAACCATCAGACCCAAAGCTCATCCAGCACGCGAGGCGGAAACTTTTTCGACAGTTCGCGGGTCTTTTATTAAGAGGAGGAAAAAGCCGAGGAGGCAGCGATATACGCGTGTGCAGCATCCCAGCAAATTGAGAGCGATAAAAAAAAATCTTGTATTAACTCGGCAATCGAAGGAACGGAGGAACTTGGCACGTTTCCTGCGCAGCGAGGCGCGCGAATTCGGCCCGGAAATAAAGCAAAAACAAGCTGCGCTGGTGTAGGGAGCCGGCCGGATGAGAAAAGAAAAGTGACTCGCATTATAAATGGAAAACAGAGAGGTAATTTTTGGAGAGTCGGGGAATATCAGGATAGTAAGTTTGTCTTGCTCGATCGGGTAAACAGAGATGAGGGTGTTTGCTGGTTAGTAGGTTGGGGATAGGTTGGACTTACCTGTGTAAGCTGATGTAATGAAAATTGAAGTTTTAAAGGAGAAAGCGAATGATGAATATTAAAGGATGGTAATGGAAGAAATTGCAGAGGTGTAGTAAAAGATGATTGTTTTAAAATTAAATTATGATTTTTATTTTATTTTTGATTTGCTGAGGATTAAGAATTATTTACACATAAATTTTACGCATATAAATAACAATCTTCGTTTACCCTGTAATATCTCAAAAAATACACACTTATGGGAATCATTTAAATTAGTACATATTCGTAAATTATTTCTAACTTTGAAGAAATAAATAGACAATAAATAATAGCATAAAGTAATAGTTAAACTAAATCTAAATAAATTAGTAACAATTAACAAATCAACATTAATAACTCGTAGTGATTTATAATAAACGCTTACAAGGAAAAAGCAGGAGAAAAAATGCACCATTCAAAATCGAACAGCGATATACATGTACAATTTGTTTGTTACACATTTACACGATCGAATTACTCTGGAATAAATTGTTTAAAACTATTTATCTATTTTCTTTAACTAAATTCTTGTTTATTACACAGACGAATTTCATAAACACGTAAACTTAACTATACTGAATCACGCAAATGAAGATCCTAAATTAATGCTAAATTAATATACGATCTTATCAACACACAAGTTCACTTTCAGTGACATACCAAAAACCAGTATCTCTCGAAATTAGCGAATAATTAACGCATAAACACTCACTCGTCATCCCCCAAAAAACACTATATCACCACTTTCATCACTCCCAATTAACCTTACAATCAACAAACCCTGTTCTTTCTCCGTGCTGATTCCACCAGTATCCACCCTCAAGCCCAAAAAAAAACCAACGATCTCCAGACGACATCCACCACAGGCCAGCCTCGAGTCCACCTAATTTAACTAATTCACCAGGAAAGCGGCAGTCCCCACGTCCTAATGGGCTCGCCGCTGCGAAACATCACAAAGTTTACTCTCGCCCTCTCGCCGTATATTTACGTATACACAGCCTCGTGTCCCCTTTACACAAGACAACCCGAGAGACAGAGAGAGAGAGCAGAAAGTCGCGTCCTAATGAAATTCAGGGTACGCAGGGCAGCTGCTCGTAACTCAGGCACATGCCCGTGTTGTCTTCCGGGGAAGTTCCGGCGTCCTCGGCGGGGCCGAAGGCCACTCTTATGTGGAACGGCAGCGCCGAAGTTTCCACCCTGCAAGAGCCGGCTGGATCCGCCGTCGCGTCCGGCTGCTCGCAGAAGGAAGTTCCGCAGTGCTCAAGGTCGCAGATGCCCGCGTCGTCGTTGCCCGGCTGCAAAACCAGAGAGAGAGAGAGAGCTTTAAATTGACCTGTTGGAATTCGACGTCGCGAGCTTGAACCAAAGAGAGAGAGAGAGGGACTATACTTATCGGGGCTTTCACGCCCCCCTCTTTCTGTCTTGGCGCCCTTAACGAGGCAGCTCGGCGATCCTCGGAATTTCAATTTCGCCTCGAGAGATTCCAGTGATTCGAGCTGGAGATAGAGAGAGGCGGAGTGGGAGTGGGGATGGGTGAGCTTTCAGTTAAAGGGTGAGAGCTTTTGAGGGCGTGTGGATGCTGATTTTCATAATTCTTGGCTTTTAAGGAAGGAGGTTTGGTGAGCAAAATTCAGAGACTGAGTGCAAATTGACTTTTCGTCACTTGCGATGATGGTCTGTGGTGTTATAGTGGGATTAGACGGATTTTTGGATATTTACTCGCATTAATGTTTATCTTGAATTAGGGCTCTAACATTATATTATTTATTATTAAGGATGATATTTCATTATAATTAATTACAATAAATCTTATTGTAAAAATTTTAAAAAATCAGTATTTTTGCATAACTAGTTTAGACTGTAAATTGATGCTTTTTCTTTCGCGACATGAGCTTGTCAGGTAATTTATTACACTGTACCACTATTTTTTGCGGAAAACCTGCAAATTAAGAGGAAATAACTTGTGTTGAAAAATTATGTGAAAATTTACAATATTGAATAAAAATCTTATCTGATGATCGCTTTTATATTCTATTACATTAAACAAAAATTTATTTAATGAAAAATACAAAATTAATGAAATCGAAATTAATAATCCACGTGATTAAACACTGAAGTTCTGTTGAAACTAATTATGTATAATATTTTCACAATTTTATAATAATGACATATTTTTTTATTAATTTTTATTTTTATATTTGTTTACTACCTTTTTCAATATTTAATATAAATTTTTAAATATTTACTGTCTAATTTAAACTTATGCAGTACACGTACACTGTAGAAGAATTAAACAGTGAATTTCGTATTAGTGAATTAGGTCAATTAATGTAGGATGGACCTGGAAAAATGTCATATTGCACCACGATGAGCCATCATGAATCACCAAAGTCATTTACGAAAAAAAAAACATTCTGATTTTTATTTTGATTTTCATTTGTTGAATCTTAAAGTGTGTCTTTTTCAGTTGATTGTTACATTAGATTCATAGAAGTTTTAGTTTAAGAAGTCTTGGTGTTGATTAAAATAATACTTTTCATTGACTAATAGTTAGTAGATAATGTTGTTATAAATGTAACTATTAAATAACGAATTTTCTGCGCGCGAATGAATAGAGATGATTTTCATTTAAGAATCGTTAAAAACTTTGGAGCTTTCGGTTGATTTGACTTTTATAGCTCGAGATAAAATTTTATTCGCGAAAGACTTTTCAAAGATTGGTTTTTGAAGTTTAAATTGTTGAAAGTAGCTTATTCAATCCACATTAAAATGCAAAAGATTTTACCAACTTATAAGATATAGTTTCACAATGAAATTCAATTTTCTTTTAACATTATCAAGAAGTATAATTTACATGCATACAATATTTTTGTTAAATACACGACACATTTTGATGAATAAATCATACAATTTTTACAAATAAGAAATTTAATTAGCATTTTTAACACGTACCGAGTAATCTGCAAATAAAAGGCATTCATTTTAATTCCCGATACATATCGCACCATTCGAGCGCACGACAACCTAATGCGCTTTTAAGTGCACGAACCGTCAGCTCTGATAACACCGCGCACCGCCGCTAATCCACGTACACAGAGAAAAAAAAAACGCAAATAAAAAATCGGGTCGAGAAAAACTTTTCTCTCTAACCACACTTCAATCGAAGCTCGCGCTTAAGAGTCATATTTTTCTGGAAAAAGGAAAAGAGAGCCGAGAGTCTCGAACTTTCCCGCGCTGCTCCTTAATTGCGCAAATTGATATTTGAGATAAGCTGCTTTAAATTGATATTGCAGTTTCATAAGTTTTAAAACCCCGCCCGTAATTTCTCGATAAATCGGAGCCAGAGGCGCGCATCGAGGACTGTATTATATACCGGCGGCGCATTGCGAGGCTGATGACGAAAAAAAAAAGACTGCCACACAGCTGGACGCGAAGACGAAGTTCAAGCCCAGTCAATAATTGAGAAACTGAAACAATCTCGGCGCAACGGAGCTTTGCGCGCTCGATAATTAATCCTTGCTTATTACGGGGAAGGGGGGGGGGCAAGCGAGTTACCTTTCTCATATAAGCCTCTTTGGCTTGATTCGATTTTGCAGGCTCGTAGTCAGCCGAATATCAATTTTGCCGCGGCGGAGACGAGGCAGATGCGCGCGCGCGCCGGCTTTCAATATTTGAATTCCGCGTGGAAACAACGACTTTTAGCGGAATTGATCTTTATGCCGATAATGAAAGCGTATTGATTTTTAAAGAGTTTTATTTTGAAAGTTTATGGTAGAAATATGAAGAATAATCTTAGTGATCTAGTTTTGTTGTTTTTTTTTATTACGAGAAGCCAATAATAAAATTATTAGAATCTATTTTAATATATGTACAATAATATATCGTTATTTAACTATTTTGTAACTCGATATCGTATTAAAATTATTCTAATAGCACATGTTGATTTTTACATACGTTGGAAATATGTGTAACATGGAACATCAATAAGAACTAATAAAAAAAAAGCAAGAAGAAAATATGCGTAATAAACGTTGGAAATGTCTAAAAAAAAAGTCTAAATAAAGTCTAAAAAAGTAAAAATATCGTCTAAACATATCACATTTAAAACATATCGTTATAAAGATATTTGACTCTGAAGACAAAATATTATGATGCTTGTAAAACGTTTAAAATAATTTTTATGAATTTGGATATTTCATGGAGGTAAATATATAAATAGCAACTAATATTAAAATTCATTTTTTTCAACACGCATGTTACTGTATGTACAAAAAAATTTGAAATTTAGTTCTTGTAAGAAGTATTTCTTAGAAAGAGTACATTTTAAAATTTACTCTTTGTTAGAAGTATATTTTATGATATTTCGGCTTATTCTTAGCTGCAGTTAAACTTCTTTCTAGATCTTTTATCTCCGAAATAACACTTTTTAATGTTATTTTATGATACTTTTACGTAATTTTTTGTAATTTAACCTTTGCTTCTTTTACATTTTTAAATATTCTTACTTGTTTGGTGATTTGAATTTTCTCCCTTTAACGTTATTTTGAAATATTTATGTTACGTACAAGCATTATTCGTGCTTTACTTCAACCGACTTTTTTATTTCGCATTTTAAAATTATTTTGTTCATTTATATTCAATTGAAGAACGAGCGAAAATAGTAAGTTACGCAACAAGTGTACAAAGTAGGTGATTCTTATACGAATTCTTTTTATCACCCGAAGAAAGTGGAGTCACCTACACGCACATGTTACGTATTTCATTTTTATAAACAAGCTTGTTTAAAAGTATGATTTTATATATTGATTTGCGACGTAAGTAGCTAATTTCCATATTCTTTTAAAGCGCATTATTTGTCACGTGGGAGAAGCAAGAATTTTATAAATATTTTATAAAAACCAAATAATGAGGGGAAAAGCGAACATTTTCGACGTTATATCAATGTTTATTACACATGCTTTATTCCTTTTTTCTTATACGTTCTAATGCGCTACGTTGAACCTCTTTTCATCATATACAAAAAACTTTACACGCTATTCGAATTAACAAGCTTTAAACCAATTTCTAAACGAATTTCTAACCTCGCATCAACTTCTCACCCGCATAAGCCATTAATTAAGCTTCGAAAAACATTTCACTAATTAAGAGCCCTCCCACAATACAACATAACAAAAGTTTTTAACGCAGCAAAGTTCTATATCTCTCATAAGCCTCGGGGCAAAGTGTTTAAAGATTTAGCGATTATTGGTTTTCGCTTTGTTGGCGCTTCGGCTAAGTAAGTAATTAAAAAAGTCGACGGAGTCGTGACCTGGCTGCCGTCTTGCAGCGAGAGAGTGAGAGGAACTAGCGGAAGATCTGTATCGCTCGTGCTCGAATTGAGCTGTCTACTTCAGTGTAGCCTCTTAAGACCCCGACGGCACAATACAAAGAGCCCATTATCGTAAAATGTTGTCACCCTATAAATTTATCCCGGCTCTCGCTGCGCGCGCCGGCGAATCCGGTCTTAAAAGTTGCCCCGCGATCTCCTCAAAATTTTGATTAATCGCTAATCCGGCGCGAGGTGAGGGAATGAAAAGGTAAATCGATTGACTTGAATTTGTTTTATGGTTTAAACGTTTAAAGTTTGCGCTTATTATTTTGCGAGTTTGATAATCGAGAAAAAGGAAATGCTTATTATGATTAAGATATTAGATTTATGAAGAAAGTTTTTACAGTTTTAGTGTGTTGGAAGTTATTTTAAAGGTGTCGGTTATAAAAACTTGTGAAAAATTGTTTAAAAAATGGAATCAACGGTGCGAATTTCTGATTTATTTTTTTATATACCTTTCTTTAAAATATCTATAGTTTTTAAAATAAAATGACTTATTATTTTGTACGATAATCTTACATGAATTTATATAAAATAAAATATTAAGTTTCTATAATCTCATATTCCATGATGACTCAACAATATATTTTTAATTACGGGCTTTGTACGGTAATTAGTATAATTTTTTTAAATTAACGCTTTTATAATAAATTAACACTATATAGAGATAATAATTCATTAAAATAATATTTAAAATGTTCTAATGTTCTAAATTTGGTCGTCAGAGAATACCAAGAATAGCTCATGTGATACATTAATTCCCAGTAATACTATGGAGATAACTCATTTAATAAATACCGTAGACGCACTGTTTGGTCTTAAAGACTTAAGTAGGCTTAATATATCACTGTATGTTTTATCAGAGTGTACAAGTCGTAATAATACGAAAATGATTAAGCCTCGCATAAACTCACGATTTTAGTCTGTTGAGGCATTTAATGATTACTGATTTAGTTACACCTTTTATTTCATATACAAACCTTCCCAAACTTCATCAAAACCTGTTTTTCCGAGATAGAGAACTTTATTTTTAAATGAAAGAATAATTTAAATTAATACCTTAAATTCTATTATAGTATATCTTAAATTAAAAAAAGTTCGTAGATACTTATAATGATTTCATTTTTAATTCAAAATGTACCAATTTCTAGAATTTCCCAAATCATTTTTTTTATTCGCTAATTTTTTAAAAATATTACCGTTTCAACGAAAACAAAGAAAATTCATAATTCAAAATCCGGAAGATATAAATCAAAGGTGCAACAGGATTCGAAGCTGAATCTCGAAATAGAGTTTACAGTTAATGAGGAATACGGTCTAGGTAACTCATACTGCAGACAAAACGCTCAAGTTTGACTCGTCGAGCAGCCGCCCTTGGTGTAGGCTTTCTGAATAATACGTTTCCCTACGTCATAGTCAGGACCCAGGGCGGATGCAAGAACTTCCAGAAGTCTAATAACGTTGGAAAATGTAACGCGCTCTGGCAGACATGTGAACTATTATGCTAGAATTGATATGAATACATAAATAAGAATGGAAAGAGAATCGCTTGAATAATTGTTAGATATTTTTAAGGATTCGTTTAAAGTTACTTTCAAGCCTCGAGCCATTCATTTTTCAAATAACTATTTCAACTTGGTAAAATTTAACTAAAGTAAGTTTTAAGTTTAAATTATTCTTAACAATAGCTTTCGCTTAGAGACTTTTGAATGTGCTTGAACATTTAAGATTGTGGAGTAAGAACAAGTTGAAGGGGTTGCTGCATCACTGGATTAAACTATTTTCTTTTAACGAATAGCTTCTTTTCATTAGAATAAAATCAAACAGTACATTTTGTTAATTTCATTCAGTTTCAAATAAACATCATTTAATTTAAGCGCATCTGTATACTCAATTACTTTAATTGCACCCCTATTCTGTTAAAATAATACCTAAAGATCAACAACTACTCCAAATTCATTATAAATTATATACAAATCAAGTATCATCCACAACTCACTAGATCTTAGCATTTGACAATAACACCTTTCACAAAAACATATTCTCTTCTCCACCAACGACCCACAGAAACCACATACTCAACCCACCCCTCACTACCCACCCCCAACTTATCCTTACCGTAATAAACTCCTCGAAATCACAGGGTATCAGCACCCTATCCTTGCACCTGGGCCTGCTCAGCTGTCCAGTCTCCGGCTGAGCCCCCGAGCCCTCATCATCCTCCTCCGGGCTAACCGTCGTCGTTACTGACGTCGTCGTCACATTCTGCCTTAGCCTAGGCCCGCCTATCCTAAACGAGTCGTTAGTACAGGGCTGGTAAGCTATACTGCACATGCCGTACTCCTGCCTGACGCAGATGAGGTAGTCGTGGTTGGCCAGCAGTCGGCCGTTAGGTAGATAGTTCAGGCTCTTCAGGGTGCCGTTAGGTGCTTGCATGTACTGGAGACAGCCGGCGGGGGCGCGCTGCTCGAAGCCTAGTTGCTCGACGCGCATCTCCCACATGCGCGAGGTCAGGTTGCCGGGGAGGCGGAAGTTTATGGTTACTGGTTCTTCGCCTATGTCCACGTAGACTGGTAGAGAAAATAAAGTAGATGGATTAGTGGATTTGGATTTTGGTTTTTAAAATTGTTGTTTGATTAACCCTTTGATTCTCAGGATGACACGTAGGTAACATAAAAATTTCGGATGTGGATGTTATGACAACTTTAAAATATACTTTCAGCATTTTTAAATATAGATAAAATATAATCAGATAACGTTCTTTAAAAAGTTACTTTTTTAATTTAAAACAAAAAGTAATAATAAAAATAAAATTAAAATCGAAATTTCGTAAAATTAATTCAGGAATCAAAAGGTTAATAAT